>JASDQU010685493.1:25534-40177 GCA_032191745.1 Picea mariana | reverse complement strand
TGGAGGGTATACCCACGATTATGTGTGGGAGCTTGCACCAAGGTGTAAGTCCGTTAAGCAGGTCGTCAACGTAAATTTTCCACCCTAGCCCCGCCCCATCTCATCTCGTTGTTGCGACGTTGGATTTCATCACCAACTAGTGGCTTCGAAATTAGAAGGTCTTGTTTGCCTGGTGATTGTTTCCCAGATTTTGTTTACTAGTTCATGTTGTTTGTTTCTTGAAGTTGACCTTAAGAATTTTTTCATCGAGCTTGTCACTCGTTTACAATTGCTCCCCCATGACGTTCATGTAGGATGCAAGGTTTATCTCCAGAACATCTGGACGATTCTCAACCTTTGACTACCAATACCCCTGAAGGCTCTCCTCATCAGGGTGAAGTCCTAGTTGTTATCCCACCACACGTGGACACAAGTGAAGTCCCAGTTGTCACCACCCCACAAGTGGAATCAAATGGATCTCTAGAACCTTTTAGAATTACTAATACTAGAGAGGACTTTCGCATTCGCCGTGGTGAACGACCTTTTGTGCGATTAAATTCTTCTAGGGATTTAGTTGTTACTTCTTCTGGATCACCCATTGGGCCTTTTCCCAGTGTAGAAGGCCAGGATCCTTTTTGGTCTACAGGTGATTTCTGCAGGACTCTTTTTAGTCCTGGTTTGCCTGTGGTCTCTGAAATCAACCCTCTGGTGTTTTCTGAGACAGATTCTGTACCGGTGAATACCACTTATCAATTTATTCTTCCTGCTGAGATGGCTCATCTCGTGAACACTACGAGTGTCCCAACTGGATTCACTACAACTGTACTTCCTCCTATAAACACCCAACGAACGCCCAATGTTACTCCAACGCTACCACCCGGTTACCATGCGTTGAATGCTTTGTTGAATGCTTCTAATCCAACACCTCCGCAAACCCCTTCTGGTACTCCTGGTGATCCGTCTTTTCCTGGGCACCCTATTCCCAGTTTTATTCTGACACTCCCTCAATTTCCTTCTGGCATTCCTAATCTTAGTGGCACTATTCCATCCGTTGCACCAAACTTGCAGATTCCCATTGGGGGGCAAGGTGGAACGTTTCAACCTCCTTTTACCATACATGTTCCAGTTACTACTCAAACTTTGATTGGAACACAACCTCCGATTGGAACTCCACCTACGATAGGGGGACCAACCCCACCTTTTGGACAAAATATACCTCCTGATTTGGCCCAGTATTGGACTCAGATGTTACAAAATCTTCCTCAAACGACTGGGGGGAAACTGCCTACTCCTAGTGTAGGCAAACCTTATCCGGGTATACCTAATCCTATTTGGGGACAGGGTCAAAATAATCAACCTCAGGTCCCTACTCAAACTCAAGATTACAATCCTTGGAATTACTATCCTCTCCAACCACCACCAAATCAGCCGGGGTCTTCCCACTATGGGCAAACTGCATACGGGCCTACTGGTTTGCCAACAGGGCTTCCACCTCAAAGTCACCAGTACCTGCAAGTCAATCGACAGTTACCTTTTCTTTCTACTTTGGATTTTCCAGATTTGACTAGGATTCTGAATGATCCTATTCGTCACTCTCCCCAATGGCCCGTTATCCTGACCAAACTTCCATCAGACATTCCTAAATTCGATGGAAAGGTAGGAGAGGACCCAAACAATCACGTTATGAATTTTCACTTATGGTGTTCATCCAACTCCTTGATGGATGACTCTATCCGTCTACGTCTTTTTCAACGAACTCTTACTGGTTCTGCTGCGAAGTGGTATATTGAATTGCCAGGAGGTTTCTTCTTTGATTTCAACACCCTAGCTATGGATTTTCTTACACATTACCAGTTACCGATCCGTTATGATACTGGAACTGAGATTTTGACTTCCTTCAAACAAACTAAAGGCACTCATATATTGGATCACATCCATGAGTGGCGAAGGAGACGACGTCTCATTAAACTTGAACTCCCGGATCAGTTACTGGTAGAATGGTTTACGAAATCCTTTGTGAACGAAATTGGTAAAGACATTTCCATGGGTGGTGTTGTTACAGAAGAGATGGCTATAAGTCGTGCTCAATATCTTGATCTTGTTTATTCACAAACGAGAACACTATACGATTTGTTACCTGAACTACCTCGTCCTAGTACTTACAACACTTCAACTACTCCAGCTGCCTCGCATGCAACTGATGGTGTGATTGGTACTACCCATGCCCACTCACATTATGTTTCAAGTACAACCCCTAAATCTACATATTCTAATGTTCAAAATGCTCCATCTCTTGCTACTCCTGCCGGTAAAACCTCTGAGGTGAACGCCGTTCAATCTACCTCGACCGGTAAAAATAAATCTAAAAAGGGGAGAGGCAAGAATAAGGAGAGGAAAAATAATTATCCAACAGAGAAAACTAAAACTCCTCCTATTGAAGATCAGGATAAGCGCAAACCACGATACCCTTGCCTTATCTGTCATGACGATCACTACATGAAGGATTGTCCTCGACGTGACGAATTTACTAAGTTCCTTCAAGGGATGCCAAAACCATATATGCCGGCATTCTTGTCCCAACCCTTCCCGTCTCAACAACAGGCTCAGTTGGTCATCCATGACCAACAATCTACTTCTACGACATCATATGTTTTGATGTGTACTGGTGATTCTAAGAAAAATAACGTTGCAATTATGACTAGAGCCAAAGACTATACTCCATATAAGGAGAAGGTTGACGATTTACCTCCTGCTTTGGTACAACCCTCTCCACCGCCTCCACCTACCAACGATCCTCTTCATCTCGAACGACCGAGCCCTGATACAGTTCTACGACCCCCTAAGGGTGTTGTTCACAAGTCAGCTTTCAATCCTCATGCTCGTGCATCCCAGAACTATAGTATTGTGGAAGATCTGGCCCAAGCACCTTCAACAATGTCAGCCCTTGAAGTCCTTCAGTCTTGTCCTGCACATCGGAAGGCACTGTTGAAAGATATAGGTGGAATTGACCCCATAGATACAAATTTAATAGTCTTTGACTTGGAAGATCATATTCCAAGGTTACCCCCTCAGCTTGCGTTCCAGATACAAGTTGTGGTCTTGGATAAGAACATTTGCCAAACTATTATCGATGAGGGTGCGTCTACGTGTGTAATGTATTTTGCTTGTTGGAAAGCCATTGGCTCTCCTCCCTTAAATGAATCACAAAATACTCTGAAAGCCTTTAATGGCTCGGGTTTTAAGCCTTACGGTGTTCTTCCCTCATTGCCCGTTAAACTAGAAGGTAAGACAGTTCAAGTTGAAGTGGAAGTCTTCGATGCTCCCCTTGATTACAATCTTCTGCTTAGTCGTAGCTGGATCGATTCCATGCACGCTGTTGTGTCAACACTTTTCCGTGTCGTCCATTTTCCTCATCAGGGAAAGGTTGTTACCATTAATTAACTTGCCTTCTTTAATTCTGATACTCGTACTGGCAATGTGCCGTTTATAGCTAAAACCCTGCCGGGTTACGAGAATGTCGGTGTAGGCCTTTTAAAGGATTCTTCGCTAACGGGCACTTTCCCCATTCCTCCGCCTGATGTTCTGCACCTGTCTGTTGCTACTATCAACATGATATACTCTATGCCTCACGAACTTCCTGTGTCTTCTGACCCTTGGATAGTCCCTGATCCTGGAGATCATACTCGTTTCGACGACGTCATGCCGTTAAGTCCGGTTGAGTCTGCTTATCAAGCTATTCAATTGGCAACACCTTCTACCTCTTCTCTTGATGAGTTGTCTCCCGATCCTTTCCATGTCATCTTTCCCACTGACGAGATGATAATGTCTGTCATGGAGGACACCCCTTGCGACGATGGGCATCATCGTTCCATACTCTTTCTAGAACAACACACTCTGGAGAACTACCAACGGATTTCGACTCCGTCGACCGTTGTTATCATATCAACTATTCCTGGATTGACACATGATGTGTTCGTCGAAGGGAACCTCAGTAATATATTGCCCACGATTCCCATTGATATATCTGTTAAACCTGGGATAGTTGAAAATGTTCATATTGGAGCTTCGTGTTCTCTAGAAGAAATTGTCACTTATACTTCTCTGTTCAAAGAATTTCGTGATATATTCGCCTGGAGTTATGAAGAGATGCCAGGTATCGACCCTGCTATTGTTGTACATGAGATTAAGACATACCCCGGAGCTAAACCTGTCTGGCAGCACCTACGTCTAGTCCACCCACGTAAAGTGGCGTCTATCAAGCTCGAGGTTGAAAAACTTCTAAAAGCTGGCTTTATTTACCCCTTGGCTCTGACAGAATGGGTTTCCAACCCTGTACTGATTGATAAGAAAGGTGGCAGTATTCGTGTATGTGTTGATTATAGGAAAATTAACAAAGCCTGTCCAAAAGACAACTTTCCAACCCCTTTTTTCGACCAGATTGTCGATGATTATGTCGGCAGTGAAATCGTCTCTCTCATGGATGGTTTCTCTGGCTATAATCAAATTAACATCGCTCCCGAAGACCAACATAAAACTCCTTTTATATGTTCTTGGGGTACTTTTGCCTACAGGAAACTTCCTTTCGGTCTTAAGAATGCTGGCGCGACGTTTCAATGCGCTATGTCTTATGCTTTTCATGATATAAATCATATTGTTCAACCCTATTTGGATGATTTACCAGCTCATTCTTTGCGGCGAGTCAATCACCCCACTCATCTCCGAGCTATTTTCATTCATTGTCGGTTCTATCGCATCCATTTAAATCCTCACAAATGTGTTTTTTGCGTAGAATCCGGCCGTCTTTTAGGTTTCATCGTTTCACATCAAGGGATCAGGGTCGATCCTCTTAAGGTTGAGGCGATTCTTAATCTCCCTCCTCCAACACTACACCAGTTACAAATTTTGCAGGGGAAAGCAAACTTTCTTTCATCATTTCATTCCTAATTACGCTGAGATTACTCGTGGTTTTACATGGCTACTAAAGAAAGATTCCGAGTTCGTCTAGGACACCATTGCAAACAATGCTTTTGAGGCTTTGAAGTTGTCTCTCACACGAGCTCCGCTTCTCTTTTCTCCTGACTATAGTCGTGATTATTTTCTTTATCTTGCTGCCTCTGAGTATACTACTGGCATGATTCTCGTCCAAGAGGATGTTGCGCATGATGAACATGTTATTTATTACTTGAGTTGAAGTCTATCATCAACGGAAATCAAGTACCAACATGTTGAAAAACTGGCCTTGGCTACCGTTCAAGCTGTTCAAGGCTTTCGACATTATATACTTTCATGGAAAACTACAGTGATTTCTCATTGTAACCCTATGCAACACATTTTGACACGTCAATTGCTAGGGGGAAAATACTCCAAATGGATTGTCATTCTCTAGGAGTTTGACTTGGAATTCGATCATGCCATGTCTAAGAAATCCTTAGTTTTTGCTGAATTGATATGTGATTTTCCTCACTCTGCCACGGAAAATGTAGCAGTAGATTCATTACCTGATGAATCTCTTTTCCTTATTAGTACTGAAGATCTTTGGTATGGAGATATCATATCTCCAAACCCAGACTTTCCAGCCTGCTTTGTCTAATACCGAATGACGTCACATTCACTATCAAGCACGTCAATACGTTATCCTCGGGGATACTCTTTACCGTCGGGGCATTGACTCTGTTTTTCGACATTGTCTGACATTTGATGAAGCTGAGAAAGATTTGAATGATTTCCATTCCAGAGCATGTGGAAGTCATATGTCTGGGTATGCTACTGCCCAGAAGATATTACGTGCAGGATATTTTTGGCCTTCCTTGTTCAATGACTGCATTACTGCTGTTCAGAAATGCCATGCCTGCTAGACCTATAGTCAGAAAATTCGGTCACATCCTACTCCTCTTCATCCTGTGGTCTCAGTTGGTCCTTTTGTGAAATGGCGCATTGTTTTCATGACATGTCACCCTCACTCGGCCGGGGGGCATGGTTACATCATTGTAGCTGTTGATTATTTTACAAAATGGGCCGAGGCGATGCCAACATTTGATAATACTGGAAAGACTGCAGCGTTGTTTCTTTTTAACCATGTCATAGCTCATTTTGGTGTTCCTCAAGCTATCGTCACTGATCACAGTAGTCATTTTAGGAATTTTATGATGTCTGAACTTATAGAAAAGTTGGGTCTTCATCATGATAACTCGACACCCTATTATCCACAAGCTAATGGTCAGGTTGAAGCAATCAACAAATTTCTTATAACTATGCTTCAACAGATGATAGGAATTCATAAAACAAGCTAGCACACAATGTTGTTTTCGACATTGTGGGCATACCAGACATCTGTTAAATCCGCTACGGGGTTTACGCCTTTTCGATTGGTCTATGGTGTGGAAGCCATTCTTCCAAAAGAATGTGAGATACCTTCTCTGAAGCTAGCTGTCGAACTCTTACCCAATACTTCTGCTGAAGAAGAACGTCTATTGTATTTAATGCGATTAGACGAGACTCGACGTGATGCCACTCTAGTAATAGAAGCCCAGAAGAAACGTGTCAAGGCACAGTATGACAAACATGTCAAGCCTCGTGTTTTCTCTGAAGGTGATCTTGTTCTTCTTTATGAACAGGATCGAGATGTCTTAGGAGCTGGGAAATTCAAACCAATGTGGAGAGGTCCTTATATTGTTCACCGGGTTTTGGAAAAAGGAGCATATGAGCTGGTCGATTATGATGGTATCCCTTTGAGTGAACCCAGGAATGGGTTGTACTTGAAAAAGTATTATGCATAAGTCATTTGTGCACAAGTACTTGTATTTTATGTATCATACTTTGCGTGTGTTAATTTAGTTTAGTTTTTGACGTTATCTGGTCTCTGCCCTTATGTGACGTTGTGTTTGATTGCCAGATGTTGAGTCTTCGCTACCCTATATTGGCTTCACTGATGGTGCTAGCCGTAGTACTCAGAACCTAACTTCCGCTGCGTGGGAAATCTATGCCCCAACAAATGAACTTATATCTTTACGAGGTGTATGTCTTGGCCGTGCAACCAACAACATTGCAGAGTATAGCGCAGTTATTGAATTATTGGTTAATGCTATCTCACTCGGAATTTGTCATTTCGTTGTGCGACTCGATTTGCAGCTTGTAGTACTACAACTAAGTAATGTCTACTCTATTCAAAGTCCTACTTTATTACAGGTGTATTTGTGAATTCGCCTCTTGGAACGTTATTTTGATCACATTGAATATCAGCATATTCCTAGATGTCTTAATACATTAACAGATGCATTGGCTAATTATGTATTGGATAGACATTTGAACCATTTATAAATCAAACGCATTTAAATTCACACAATATAAAGTAAACCGGTAGGAGCGATCTATATATAACGATCAAAAGAGTTTGTTGTTTTTACAAAAAGTTTTTCCGAAGACCAAAATATCAAAATTTGAAGCTTATAGCTTCTACAAAGTGACGTCATGGATGAGGTTCATGGTAACACATGACTACCCTAGCAACCCTACGGAGCAGTCGACTCATAGATGCTGATACCCCTACAGTGTGACGTTGATTGCGTCGTGGAATCTCTTCTAGAGTCATATCTAGAATGTCTGTTGTCAGACCCTCTAAATTCTGTTCCACCAACTAATAATCTTCAGCATACTGTGGTGGTGTTGGTGCTACTTCTCCTCGTCGCTGGATAGGAGAGGTGCCAGGAGGTCTATACGGTCCAACATCTGTGTTATCAACAAACACTTTTTGTTAGTCTTCGGATAAAATACATAAAACAAAAACATTTTAATATACTAAAAATTCAAAAACATTTAAAAAGAGAAAATGCATGTACTTCTTACCAAGGTCACCCCACTGAGCGTCCTCAGGTAGTGCCAAATCCGGATCTCCTCGAAAATCCAACCCGACATACGCGTAGTCATCGACCATCAACATCTGGTTTCGAAGCCAGTCAAATAAAATATCGTCATACTTGATGATTGGTCCTGCCACATGTTGGGCCATCAACCGACACCATCTAAGCATCCTTGGATCCCTAGGACTCGGTAGGTTCCACTCGACCTGAATTCTAAATACGGGGACCCTCTTGAGGAAGAAGGACACAAGTAAAGATCCATACCCAAATTGTTTCAATTCACCTCGCCTGCATTTAGTTAATTTCCTTTTGATACTGCGAAGCACAACATCCACCCAGTTGAATACTCGAGGCTCAGTACACTCAATGGCGTACTGGAAGTAGCTCTGTAATGCCATATGAGGAGAAAAACTCCCTGCCATTCGAGCAATAGTAAAGAGGATAGTGCAGAGGGTCAAGTCTTGTACCCCTCAGATAACAACTTTTCCCTTTTTCCTCTTAGCTTCTAGTACACAGTATTGATTGCAGTATTCACTCATCTTGAGGCCACCACCTCTACTACCGGTCAGACTGACATGTTACCCTCGCCTGGACAACCCGGTCAAAAAGTATATGTCCTCAATGTATATAGACAAAGTATGAGCTCCTACATTGAAAACCTGTTGATCTGGGTCCCACATACAGACTAGATACTCCTGTAGTTTGACCTGGGCCCTCATGCTCGGGATGCGAAAGTTTTTTAAGAGCCCACAGTCTCTCAATGCAGCTATAGTGGGAGGATGATTCTCGACATTTTCATTATCCTCTTCATGTTCTCGTTCTCGCCACTCAAGCACCATGTTTGTGGCTATTTACCTGCACAAGGGACAAAAAAGAGGATTAATGAGTTTATTCATGATATAAATCTTTGTCATTGGCTAAATATTTAAAAAAAGTTTGGGTTCTGCGCTGCTCACAAGTGCCTCATTGACATAGTGTGAACACCTCGCAGGTGGCTCAAGGTTCACCTGTGAGAATGCATCATTCTCGTAGGTCCCGTATGGGCTGCCTGCAAGAATGCCTATGCGCATGTAGGGTTCAAAAAACCACTTAAAGATGAAAAACTAACCAATGAAATTCAGATTTTAAACCATGAAAATGTCAAGAATAAAGAGCTTACCGTAATGCTGTATACGGCTCATCAAATGATCTCTTGTATCTCCCTAAAATCAACGCCGAATTCGGAGGGTAAAAAGGGGGTTTTGGAACTCAATAGTGAAAATGTGAAATGATATGGTAAAAATGTGTATTTACTCATTTAATTTACTTTTTACTATGTCATTTTTGGGTGTTTATGCTTATTAATTGATTAAACCTAATCACTAATATCAAGATGAGTGTAATGACTTGCAGGTGTGATGAGGTTAATAAACAAATGCAAGGGTATGGACATATTTTTCTTCATTATGGCATGTTTTGGATTGTTTTTAGGGTTTTTACATAAAACCTCGAGCGTCGTTTTTGTCCGTTCTTACGCTCGTAAATATAGGAGAATGTGATCGAGCATAGTTTTATCACTTTTTCAGGCTCAACAAGGTTATATGAAAAAGGAACCCCCCTGGAGTTCTCTTTAAGCTCTTTTCAGACTCTCTAAACATGAAAATATCGTCGAGCGACCTTGCTATTTTCACGCTCGATAAAGTATTTGAAGTACGCGTCTGGTGAGCGATAATTTCTCTCTTTTTCGGTCTCATCCAGACTATTTAATGAAAAAGGAACTGAGAGAGTTCTCTTTTAAGTGTTTTTCCAAACTCTATAATCTTGAAAAACCTTCGAGTTTACTATCTCTGGACTCATTAAACAAACATTGACAGACCCATGATGGGACCAAACCACTCCTTCTTAGGGTTCGTTAAACATACTCCGAGGGACTCGTTTGAAGGATGAGCTTATATCAACAAGCATATGTGATCCTCTTCAATCTTGTGTAAAAATAAAGAGGTACTTGCCAAAAATGGTGGGGGAAAATTTGGGAAAGGGATATGTTTCATCTTCGTATTGATTGGCAGTAAGTGTCTCTCTTGAACATGACACCCCCTATTCATCATTTGAATCCGGTTTGGGAAATCCATTTGTCTCTCTATCGATTTCTTACAAGGTCATTTCATGTGTCATCGTTGAGTCAATGCTACCAAATCCTTGGTCGTGTCATTCATATGTTCAAGAGAAGTCCATCTGAAACCTATTTTGAGTCAGCCATCTGCAGTTATCCATTTTCTCCGTGTCAGCCTTCCCTATGTCCAGTCCAATTGGAAACATGCTCTGTTTCACCTTCAAACTCTGTTACTCATTTTGTGTCATTGATGGGGGATACATTAAGGCCCTCCTATGATGAGTTTTGTTCCATCGACTTCAGCTCATTATCTGGAATCAAGACTTAGAAATTATTTAGTACCTTGGAGCTTGCATGCCTCAATGGAAAGTTTCCTCGCTTTCAACAGTGGGTTTACATCATTGACCCCTAATCGAAAGATTCCATCGAGTGTTCGACATCAACTCATTCATTCACAGTCGATGGATTGTACTATAGTACCTTGGGAGTCATTGACATCAATGGTGATTTCCCTCGCACTTGTTAACGGTTTCATCAATGACCGGTAATCAAGTGGTTTTTACCATGTTCGACTTCAACACATGTAATCACATGGTTAGATTTGTACTTTGGGCGACGAGGTTGAAGACCCTGGATATTATCTTTGTGATCCAGGTTGCGATGGCGTATGTATAATTTGCGACACATAGATCCACTGTGTATGTTTCATGGCTATGTCATCTTGATTTGAAATTTCTCGCATAGATCCACAATGTATTCAGGTGGCTATGCTATGTTTTGACGGCATGGATCCACAGTGTATGATTGGTGGCCATGACCCATGTCTACAATGGTGTCAGTCTGTGATTTGAGTATGGGAATTCCTACCTCAGAATTGATATATATGATACTCTGCAGATGCTTTATTGTTCGTAGGTTTTCGAGAAGATGTGCTCCTGGTTCTCAACACACACACGCAGCTTACAAAGTCTATCGACTGTAACTGGTACCAATATTAGACTTTGGGGGGCATTCTTTTACCCATGATTTTGGTCGTCATGATGATGTATTGATGATGGTGTACTCATACTCTTCATTAGAACCTTCTCCAGAGAAAAGTTACCTTCATCTCTTTCCAGAAATCACATTTTTGAGGAAAGTTCGCAGGCTACCAATACATTTACCTGCGAGAATGCATGATTCTTGCAGGTTGCCTTAAGCCAGGGTGAGAGAAGTTCACACTGTGTCTAACTATTGGGGTGCAAAATCTTTCTAAAGAAAGGAAAAAGATGAATTCTTGAACCTTCTAGAAGGGAATCTTCTAGAAGGATGAGATGGAATTCGAATGGTTATTTAAGTACTGGCTTTCCTGATATTTTGGGATCATTCCTATCCAAGTAACTAATTCGTTCTGTCTTATATATTGAAGGGATTCTCATGGAAAAGGTTAGAAGCAAACAAGGTTAAGAAGATATTGGAGAATTAGTGAAAGATTGTGTGAAGGACTGATGCTACAACAGCTAGAGAACTCCAGCAAGTTCATCAAAGGTGGTTGATCTTCTTCATGCAAGTGAGCAAGTGTGTGTGTCAAAGCCAAGGGTCATCGAAAGGAGGTTTGCAACATCAAGGCTCAGGTTGTATTCTTTTCTTTCTATCAATATAATACAGTAATATGTCCCTTTCCCATAAAGATCTGTCTTCTTTATTGTATAACTCCTTGATCATATACATAGATTAATTGTTGAATATATTGAGTTGTTTTCACTTCGATTGGTTTGAGCTGTCTTGGTCTGGACTGTGCAAGAGCATTGGAGTGAAACTGGAACAAAAAAGACCCAAGGAAGTGATCATACGGTATGTTCATGATTCTTGCCTCCTAGTTCATTCAATAGTTAAAATCTAGGGAAAGAGTATTATTCTGTCTTGTTTTGTTCTAGATCCAGGTGGATCTAGGGAGATCAGTTTGTGTCCGCACTTACGGATTTATCTTATAACACTATTTCCCATCTAAAATATGCTCAGAATGTCACACACATACTTCCCTTGTCCTAGGAAGATGTGACCAAGCTCCTGCCAAACCTCCAATCCCAAAAAGTAATGCATCAGTCCAATGTCAGTCATCTCGAACTCTGAAGCAAGGCTCTCCTTGCAGCTGCTGATGAGTCTCTCTGGCCCTGTAATGAAAAGATGATCCACATATAGCAGAAGAATGAGAGGATCCTCTCCAACCACAATGAAGTATAGGTTGGGATCCGCCTCACTCTTCTCAAAACCCAACTGCTGCAAATAGGCATCTATCCTCGAATACTAAGCTTTGGGAGATTGTTTTATCCCATACAATGCCTTCTTTAGTTTACACACATGAGACTCTCTCCCATACACCTCAAATCCCAATGGCTGCTCAATATACACCTCCTCCTCAATAAGACCATTCAATAATGCGGTCTTCACATCCATCTAATGGATCTTCCAACCCATCTTTGCTGTAATGGAGATCATTTCCCTGATCGAAGTGTATCTAGAAACCAACAAATGTCTCATCATAGTCGACTCCCTCAACCTTTGAAAACCCCCAAGACACAAATCGAGCTTTGTACTTCTTAATGATGCCATCTACAACATGCTTTAGTTTATAGAGTCACCTGAAGTCACCACTAACTTCCCCTCAGGTCTAGGAACAACTTCCCATACATCGTTCTTCATGATGGAATTATACTCTTCCATCATGGCATCTCTCCATACCTGTCTACCAGTGGCCTCCTCAAAAGTGGAAGGCTCAAACTCCCGAATACTGCTCACCATCGCGATGTAGCTGCAAAACCTCTTGGGAGGTTTACTCTCCCTCACTGCCTGTCTGCGATTCCCCACTGAACCCTATGCCTCCCTCGAAGTGTCCCGAAGCCACTTGGGTTTCCTCCTCTCTGAAGTAGTGTCCAGTGGAGGGGAATCTCCTTTCTCAACCCCATCTCATGAATAAAATGATCCTGAAGTAGACTCTGAATTACTTGATCCTGAAACCTGTGGACCAGTAGCCTGTGAACCTGAAACCTGTGGCCCTGTCACCTATGAACCTATCGTCCCTGAAACTGGTGGCCTCAAACTCTGTGTCACTGTAGTCTGATGTGGACTCACCTGAATCTATGGTGAAGACTTCTCACCCTTATCTGTCCCTCTAGACTTTCTAAAGTCTCCTTCCTCCTCAAATATGACAGCCCTCCTCAAGACAGTCTTCCTCAAGGAAGGAAGGTATATACATAAAGACTTTGAAGTCTCACTGTACCCAACAAAGATCCATCTCTCTACCGTGGGCTATAGCTTTTTCCTCTTCTCAGAAGGGACATATGAATATGTGATGCACCCAAAAATATGAAGGTGCCCCACCTCAGGCTTTTTTCCAGAAAAATCCTCCTCAGGAGTCATTCTCCCCACAGCCTTGTGGGGACTCCTGTTCTATAGATAAACTGCAGTGTAGCATGCCTCAGCCCATAGAAATAGTGGCAGCCCTTGATCATGTAGCATGGCTCTTGCAGCCCCAACAATGGCCTTGTTCTTCCTCTCTGCAACCCCATTCTATTGTGGGTTGTAAGGAACAATCAACCCCCTCCTGATGCCCTCTCCTGCAAAGAAGTCCATGAACTCCTTGGAGCTATACTCACCCCCATTGTCTGATCTCAGGACTCTGATTTTCTTCCCTGTCTAGTTCTCCACAAGATATTTGAACTCTTGGAACCAATTGAAGACCTATCCTTTGGTCTTCATGAAGAAAATCCAGGAATTCTGAGAGAATTCATCAATGAATACAACATAGTATAGGGAACCATTCAACGATGTCGAAGACATAGGGCCACATATAGTTGAATTTATAAGATCAAGTATCCCTGCTGCTCTACTTTCACTTCTCGTAAAATCAGTCTTGGTGTAATTTCCCAAATCACACCCCTTGCACAATTCATGGTGCTCTGACCAAAAATCTGGAACTCCTGTCACCATCCACCACAGAACTCTCAAACCCCATGGTGCAAATGTGACATCCTCATGTTCCATATCTCACATAGGTCACTGTTGTTGCTGGTAGTATGAATCAATGCTCTCACTGGCTAGAACAAAAACTTGTACAACCTCTCATGTCTAGTACCAATCACTTTGGTCAAAGTGATGCTAGACCCCTTGGGGAAAAGAAGCACCTACCCATCATAGAACAAGACCTCATAGCCCTTCTCCTCAATAGTAGAAACTGATACTAAGTTCTTCTTCAAGCCTGGAACATATAGAACCTCTTTCAAAGTCATGGGAGGCAAAGAATCCCTCTGAAATGATATAGTCCCACTACCAACCACCTTGACCTCCCGGTCATCTCCAAGCACTACCTCAACATTTCCCATCTCTGTGAGGTCTCTCAAGTGCTCATGAACCCATGTCATATGGTGAGAGGCACCACTGTCAATATACCAAGTATCTGTATGAGTGGTCCTCATGGATTGACACACAATCAAGGAAAATTCCTTGTCAAACTTGGTGGAAAAGGCTTCCACCTCTGTTGAATTTGTTGTTTGTTTCTTCTTCTTGTTTGAAAACTAACTTGCATAGTGCCCAAACTTATGGCATGCAAATCACTTGACTTTTCTCATGTATTTCTTCCCTTCACCCTTGGGCTTGTGTCCTCCCTTTGGACCCTTTTTGAACTTCTTCTTGCTAGTGGTAGCAAGAGCCACATTCTCCTCCTCATGACCTGTAGAT
>JASDQU010685493.1:0-11587 GCA_032191745.1 Picea mariana | reverse complement strand
ATTTATGTTTTATGTTTTATGATGTATGATGCTATATATATGATGTTGTTTAATGTGATAAATGCCAATCTAATACTAGGTTAGCCATGTGATCTGCTACTTGATTGAGGTTTCTTGGAATATGTGTAAATGTGATGGAATAAAAGTTGCAAGATAGGAGTCTAACTTGCAGGTATTTGCAAAAGAGGCAAGGATAGTGAACATGATATATGTTGTTGAGATGCAGGACAACAAGCTGGGAATCTAATAGAACACTAAGGTGATAAATGTGGCAGTGATTGGCCTCAGTGAGGAGACCAATGATGGTGTCATATTTGGCTTGGTTGTTGGTGGCTGAGCTCAAACATATGCCATTGGAATGGATTAGGATATGTGAGGGAGTATAGAGGGCCCAAGTGAGATTCCGGGTCCAACATCTGGAACCATCAGCGTAACCGATGTGGTAGGTTGATGGATGAGGCATATGTTAATAACATGGGTGATAGATCAAATATGAGGAGTGGTGGTGGTAAAGAAGAATAAAAACTATACAAATGTGTACAAAGAGAAATCTAAGGTATGGGGGCTACGCTTAGGTGTAAAACTTCTTTAAGTACAACAAGTTGATAGGTACTTTGAGAGGGTATACTTTTGGAGAGGCCAAGATGTAGGCACCTTTAGTGAGGCATTGTTGGATAATGAAGGAGTCCTACCATAATGAATCGAATTTACCATGGCCAAGAGTATTGTGGGAGATATCATAGGCTAACACGAGATCACCTTCGTTAAATGAGAGACAATTGACATGGTGATCAAAGGTGTATTTGGCCCCGGTTTTTTACTGCTTCATTGTGTTGTAATGAAGATAGATGGTCTTCGTCAAGTGACTCTAAGGTATATAGGTGTTGCTCCATTGGAGCAGTGTCAGGTAAGATCTCTATGGAAGTGCGTAACATGGGTATTTCTCACTCAGTAGGGAGGGTGGATTCGATCCCATGGATGAGGTGGAATGATGTAAAACTAGTGGCAGTTTTGATTATCATGCAATAATATCATAACATGGAAAACAACATATAATGCTAGTTGGTCTTATGTTTGTTGACGATACGTTGTAGAATGGTTTTGAGGACTTTGTTGATAGCCTTGACCTATCCATTGGAATGAGGGTAGTATGGGGAGGAAACCTCATGGGTGAAGCCTAATTTTGAGGAGATTTTTGCAAATATCTCATTCTCAAAAATTTTCCCATGATCGGAAACTAATTTTTGTGGGACTCTAAATTGGGTAATGACATGGTTGAAGAAAAAACGTGGTGTTGTGTTAGTAGTGTTGTTAAATGTGGGCATGGCTTCGACCCATTTATTAAATTAATCCACTGCCACGACAATGAACTTGTGTCCATTACTGGATGCAGGATGGCAAGTCACAAAGTCTATGCCCCACTTACAAAAGGGTCAGATTTGATGACTTGTCATTTAATGGGTGTATAAGAGATGGTGGAGCTCTTGTTTTGTTTGTATAAAGCAAGCATTTGTCGCATTACTTGACAGCGTTGATACAATCATGAAACAAAGTGGGCCAGAAGTACCCTGCTCGAATGTTTTTTGGGGTGGTAGACATACCCGAGAGGTGACCACAACAAGCATAATTGTGTAAATCGTTCAAGACTTTGTCAGTTTCATTGATGGTAAGACATTGTTGAAGGATAGTATCGACCCCACATCGGTAAATAATGTCCCCGATTAGGAGGTATTGGGGAGCCTGATGGAAAATGCGTCGAAGGTCATCTCGAGAGAGGTGAGACCCAAAATTATGTGTGCAAAGGTAGACAAGGAGGTCACCATACCAGGGGTCATCGGAGGGGATGAAGAAGAGGTGTTCATCTGGGAAATCCTCATTGATGGGGGAAGCTTTAGTGTCTAATTGAAAATCCGTAATGAGTTCGGCTATGATGATAGATTTATTTCTTTTGGGATTAGAGAACTCCAGATGGTATTCCTGGAGGATAAAAATCCATCGGGAAAATGTTCCATTAATATGTCATCGACAAAGAAAGTATTGCATGGGGTTGGAATATGCTACGACTTTGGTAGTTCGAAGCATAATATAATGTCACAGTTTTTGGACTGCAAGGACAACTACTAATGCTAGTTTCTCATCATGATTATACTTCAAGGGTGGCCCTGACAAGATTTTACTAATGTACTAAATGACATTTTCATGCCCATCATCCCCTAATTGGACGAGGACTCCTGCTACTGAAAAAACAAAGGATGATAAATAGAGGATGTAATCGCGATCATAGTCTGGGGGATTAATCAAAGGGGCATTTGATAGGGCATATTTTAAATCATCAAAAGTTGTTTGAGCATGTTCATCCCATTAAAATGGGATATCATGTTGCAGTAGGTGGAGAAAACTATGTGCATGAGTGGCATAGTCTGGGACAAAGCGATGTAAGAAATTGGCTTTGCCTTGCAACCTCTGTAGTTGTCGTAAAATCCTAGGTGGTGGAATTTTTTTGATAGCTTGGACCTTGAGGGGGTCTACACTAATGCCGTATTGGGAGAAAATGAACCCAAGGAGGCGGTTGATGGTGACATGAAAGACACACTTGAGGGGGTTCAAGAAGATATTATATTGGCGACATCGTTGAAAAATGATGTGTAAGTCATTTAAATGTTGGGTTCAATTTTTGGATCGAGCAGTGAGGTCGTCCAAATAAGCAAGGATGATGTAAGCAATATCATGAAAAATGTAGGTCGTGGTCTGTTGAAATGTAGCACCAACATTTTTTAGTCCAAAAGGCATGACTCGATAAGCAAAGGTATCGCATGGGGTTGTAAAAGTGGTTTTGTACTGATATGTTGGGTGGATCTGAATTTGATTGTATCTGGAGAACCCATACATAAATGGTAGTGTTTCATGTCCGAATCAACCATCGATGATTTGGTCAATGAAAGGGGTTTGGAAGTTGTCTTTGGGACAAGCATGGTTGAGGTCACGAAATAATGTGAAGATGCGAATAGTTCCTTATTTTTTGTTAACAGGGATGGGGTTGGAGACCCACGAAGTGTACGCAATGGGGTAAATGAAGCCCACAATACGTAACTTGTCAATTTCGGATTTGATAGTCACATCTTTCGATGGGTGGAGGGGGCATTTATTTTTAAGAACGAGGGAAATATCCATCAAGGTGTCGATTCAATGTTCAAATATAGAAGGATTGAGGCCAAACATCTTCGTATATGACCAGGCAAAAATGTCCTGGTATTCCTAAAAGAGAGCTTTATAAGCAATGATTTCTTCAGGGGAGCATGCAACGCCAATGGTGATAAATTCTATGATGTCATGTTTAATGGAAATGTCAATTTTGATGGTGGGTGAGATGTTAGCCATGTTGCCTTCTTCAAAAGCATCATGGGCAAGGAAAGGGTTTTTGAACCAGTCAATATGCCCCAAAGGAATAAAATCGTTGGTTTTGATTGCACATAGGGAGGCTTGGGTAGGAGGGTTAAAGGCCCCTTGTGAAAGCAAAAGTGCTCAATGATGGAGCACATTCCATGGGAAATCAGGGGTAGTCAGTTTCTCCAGGATATCTTCGTCTTAGTGGAAAATGCAAGAATATAAGGGATCATGGGAGGTGGCAGGGGGAATTGTCAATGGGTAAGTATTATTATCCTCAAGGGGTGAGGATGTAGAAGGGATATTGTGAACATGGTGTGATGGCTCTCTTGACATAAACCAAAGGTTGTGATATTTTGGATGGTACCTCGTTCGCTCGGGGAATGACAATGAAACATAAAAAGTGTCAGTAATGTGAACCTTTGTGGGGAGTGACTGAGAGGGATTTGGACAAGATGTATGGCATACTGTGGCTAATGTTCAACGGAATTGAGGTAGAGATGGGAAATGATGAGTGTAATGGACATATTCTGAACATATGGCACACATAAAATTGGTTTGTATCCCTTTCTTGTGTGTGGTTAAGGAATTCATAGTAGCAGTGGATGTACTTGGTGGAGTGGCAAGCAATGGATTTTCTTTAGGGAGTTGGATAAGATTGTGCAACTCAGGAAGAGTAGGAAATGTTTTAGTAGGGTGTCCTTATCTTTCGCATAGTGCACAAGGAGGTTGATCTTGGGGAGGGAGCATAGCTAGGGGCTCGTTCTTCCTTTGTCTTCCCCCAGTGGTGGTGGTGTTACTACTATTTAGAGGTGGGGGTGGTGTGGTAGGCGCTTGTACTGGGATATGCATCAGTAATCCCTCTACCTTAGGAGGGAGAGATGGTGTAGGAACCATAGTGGGTGGATGGAGATAACATACAGGGATGGTGAGAACCATGCTTGAAAGGGTGAGAGTAGCAACTACTTGGAATGCTTGTACTCGAGATGGGGGGTAGAAAAAGGGGATTTGGGTAATGTCTTGGGGGACTATCTCCCAAACCAGGATTTTTTCTTGGAGGGGGGGGGGGATCTGGGATAAGTGGTGTGGTGGGGTTCTCAAGGAACTCCTGAGGTAATATTTCTTCGACTAGGGGAATTTCGATGTGGGGTGGGGCCTCTGTGAGAGGGGTATTGTCTTTGATATTTATTTCATTAGAATACACTACACACACTTGTGATAATATAGAAGGGTGTAGGAGATGTGGTACTCCATGATATTTCGCCAACAAGGATGGGTCCTTGAATACTCCAGGACCCATGTCGGTGACCAAAAAAAATCTGATCTAGTGTGGACAAAGGGGAGGATGTTATCAATGTTGGTAGAATGATTAGGCTCGTAATGTGTAAGTTGGTCGATCGTGATAATTTTCCCATTATGGGGGGACATAATCATATGAAACATAGAAGAGGATACCTCTTTCATAGCATACATGTAGCTACATTCGAACAAGATATTGTAATCAAGTGGGGCATCGATAAATTCAATGTCGATGAGGATGGTTTTTCCCCCAAGTTATATAGGGACATTTTGGAAGATCCCTTCAGGGGATGATGGGAGACCGTCATAAGCTCTCAGGGTGATGGTAGATGGTACTATCTCAGGTGAGCCAAGTTTTTTCCATACTACTTTGGACATGATGCATGTGGATTAACCTTCATCGATGATGCACCAATGAACTGTGATGTTCCAGATCTTAACTAGCATATGAAAAGCTACCAGGGAGGGGAGGCATGGCTCTCCGTTGTCTAGATCAAAGGTGATAAGTCAAGTATCATTTGGTTTGACTGCCCCCAATACGAAAAGAAAATATTTGTGATATGATGGTTAGGTTTGGAGGACCTCCAACAAAGATATGGTTGTAGGAGACCATGCCAAGTCATCGACCAAATTGTAGTTATGGGCTACCCTAGCATGAGGGTTATGTACATTCCGTCGTAAACGTATGTGTGGTATACAAGGATTGGGTTCAGTGTTAGGGTGTGGGATCATCAATGGTCTTGAAGGTTTTCATCATTGAGAGGAGTTGAACCTAGCCTCTCTGTTTTGGTCCATAGAACAAAATCTTGACTCATCAGGCCCGAGGGTTGGTAGAGAAGACCGTTGTGGTCTATCGGGTTTACTATTGGTTGTTTTGGATTGGTGTAGAATTGATCACTGGCTTACCCCGTTGATTGTATGACAATGGTGTTGGTTTTGGCATATAGTCACTGCAATTGTTATTATTGGGTGGATAAGATCGACATGGTTAATTGGAATGAGTTGTTAGATCAAATACATAGTCGTTGTCCTTGTTCTTATTAAATTGATAACCCAACATTGTTTTAATTGATCAATGCACAATGATGCTTCGTGCTTGATACATTAGAATGAGTGGCATTCCTATAAGCATGTGTCAATGATTACTGTAACTGTGTGTTTTTAATGGCCAAATGATTATTGAAATCGGAATGCTTATAGAATTTCCACCCACTATATACGTTAAGGTTATTTGATTGTGTCATCAAGAATGGGCACAAGTTTTTACACAGTATGATTTGTTACAGTTTGATCGATTTGAGAAATTGTGTTTCTATCTCCTTGTAGAGGATTGATAAATCGACACGATAGGTTGACTGTGTGTTTAAATTTGTCAAATGGGAATGTTTCATCATGGTGTTTATGGTATGGCTACCCACTGTGTATGCTATGGATACTCTTTTGGGTTGCGTACTTAGAGATAGTCACATATTTTTAAACATGGATTTGTTACAATTCGATTATTTGTATTATGAGATCAGGCCTGCTGTTGATGCCTTGTTGAATTGGGCTTGTACAGTCACAGAATTACACTTGCGTTGATTGAGTTGTTTTGTGTTTTCTACAGTGTAATGTGAGTTGGACTGGTGACTGTTGGTTGTCTGTTTAAATGGCGAGTCAGGGTTGTTGCAATTTAAATCTGGATTATTGGATTGACTGTCCACTATGTATGTTTAACAAATGTCACACATTTTAACATTGACAAGAACGATTGCAGTGACAATGTAAGTTCATTGCAATTTTGAAACACGACTTTTGAGTGTATTTATTGATTGAAGTAATGTGTGGGCAGTGGTTGTTTTGATGATGAACATAGTGGAAATGGTTACTATTATACATTTGAGAATTGTTATAAGATGTTAATTGGATAAATAAGAAGAACATAACCCCTTACAGATTGTTTTGGAATGCATAATGTCTTGTTGATGGCATTTTGTTAGATATTTGATTATGAACAGTGAACTAGTTAATACACAATAGTGGGTCGCAATGGCCATTTGGTTGGTGCATTTCCTTTTACAGAATGGTTATATGGATTACTTAATTAATTTTATGAACAGTACCTGCTCTCATTCCCCACCATTAGTTCTCTTTTCGCTAATCAAAAGCTCATCACCTTCCTACATTCATTTTTCACTCCTTATTCTAAAATTGATTACAGTCAAGAAAAATTATGCGCTAAAGCAGTTGGAAGTAGCAGTGTCTTGGTTGGATTACAATGATGTTTTCTTTAGTTTGCATTACAGTTGATTGCTTGTTGTCCTTGAGAAGTAATTTTGTTATTTACCCCTTCATTATATCATGTTTCACTCAATACAAACTCCTCGCACATCCTAGAACCCTTTGATCACCCCTTGCTCATTGACAAACATTTTAACAATTTGTATTGATTGGATTGCATGAGTCTGATACGTTGCTGAGCCAAAATTTATTTCATACTTTTAAAGAGTTATCATGTATGGTTATTTAAAATATCATTTGCTAATATATTATGCATATAGGGATGAGCTATTCAAATAAAAGGATGAAAACAAAGGCCTACTACGCCTCTGTCAAAGAGAGGTTTGCTACTTCCCCTTCCACATCTTCAGATAATTCTAGTAAATCCATGTCCTCCCATTTGCATGGGATGAACAATTTCTCTCATATGATAAAAAATATGAGGCTTAAATATTCCACACATCCTAAGGTAGGTTCAGAAGGACTAAAAGATGATAGCATCATCAAGGGAAAGATTGCCTCACAAACTGGAAAATATGGATTTTAAGTTTTTTATTTGTTGATGACAGTTGACTTCAGACTTTTGTATGGCATGCTTTTGGTTATGTTGGTAATACATTTTGGAAATAATTGCAAAAACTATTGAAATAAATTGTCAAATGTTAATATGATGATGGGAGTCACAAGGAGGTGTGTTTTTACTTAATTGACTAGTATGTTATGATTGTTAAGAACTAAATGGGAGTCACAAGGGGTCCCACCTACTAGTTATTATTTAATTATAACCCTTATTATGATTATTACTTTTCCCCCTAACTAAAATTTGGTTGAGTGTTTTAATTAACTTAACTAATGAGTTGGTTCAACTACTTCAACCAATTCTAATTTGTTTAAAGGGAAAGGGAAAGGGAGGATAGAAGGAGAAGAATATTAAGGTTTTCTCTTTGATTTTATGCTGAGATAGTTCAGTTTTCATTTATTCCTTAATTTATCACAAGCCTAATTATTTGTATGATAGCAAGGTCTTATTGTAGACAACAAAATTCAGGGCTGAATTACATCATTCAGATACTTTTTTTTCAAAGGTGTTGATCTATCTTTGATAGTATGTGTAGACTTGTTTGTTTGTGAATTAGTTTTCATCACTGACAGAGGATATTGTGTAGAGTTGAGTGGGAAACAATCTGTGGCAAGTTGATCCATCTTTTAGAGTTCATTTTTTTTATTTTCTGTTGGAGGTCCTTTTGTATGTTCCATCGGGGATGTCTAATTTTGACTTTGGTCCTAAATTTTTGCATGAAATATTGTAAACGAATGACCCTTTGGTGAATTGGAAAGAAATAAAGGATTGATTTGTCTCATCTATCTTGATTATCATCTTGCTCTCTTTACTTCTATCTTTACATTTATTTCATCAATTGTTCTATTCAAAAAATTGCATAAAAAGTAAATTTTCAGCAATCTTTTTATTGATAAAATACTAGCCTAAGCACTGGTAATTAATACTTGTGAGTTAGGATGTTATTTTTGTTGGCTACAAACATAGGGTGAGATTCCCGTCTATTTTTCTTTATCCAAGCAAAATCTAAAAATGTTTGAGTAAGATCACTTCATATATTTTCCTCAATAATCCTGTTTGAAGAGCACCATGAGTGGAAGGTCATAACATGGTTGGTCGGATCTTCCCCCAGTTTTCCTTCAAACTTTGGAATGTTTAAAGGCAATTTTGTAGGCATATTGGGCCAAGTGGGGTCATGCAAAATGGGATCATTTGTGATTTTACTTAAATCAGGAATGTTGAGGGATGCCAAGTATGACATAGGGAGATTTGGCAGAGGATTAGTTCCATCCATTGTGTGAGTAGGCAGTGGACTTGTCCCTTGAGAGGGATTTGGTGGGTTTGTACTTCCCCCTTGGGAAGAAGTTTGACCCCTGCCTCCTTGTGAAGGAGAACTAGTAGATGGATTTCCTTGGGTATTTGATCCAAGCAAAGTGGAACCAAGTAAAGCTTATCCCAAAAAAATAGAACTCATGAGGGTGTGAGATGGTTGAGCCGGTGAGTTTGAAAGACTAGGGACTCCTCCTAAAATAGGAGGTAGATTTTGCAAGCATCTAAGACGATGGGGATTTTGTGGTTCCTCTATGGTTTTTACTAGCAAATTGAATGTGTGCAAATGGTGAAAAGAGGAAAATAAATCAACAAGATATTTGTATAGTTTTGACCTTCATAAGATAGTATAACTCACAATTGCATGTAATTAAATAAAAATCATACATAAATCAATTGTAAATAAACAAGCATGTGGATAGGTGTATTTTTTCTGTGAGGGGGAACAATAAAAACAAATGCTCCTGTCCTAAAAGACTTATCGTCCTTCCTCTCAATTCATTACTAGGCCTTCCAATAGCACTCAACAGTGGGGTATGAAGCCACTATAAGAGGAACTAGTGAAGGTTGAAGTAATCAGTTATAATGAGGGGTAGAGGGTGCATATCCCGAAAGAGTCGGCGATATTTCCCAATAGCCACACAAAATCTTATCAAGGTGCGATTGTAGCCCAGAACCGCCACCTAGGTAGATATCCTATGTTTGGCCACTAAGTACCTTAGTCAAAGTGCGACATATAGATTTTCAGCCTCAGAAATGGGTCACGGGTTGTATACCCTCACAAGAGTTGGGTGACTCAAGGAGGGATGCACAGAACAACTAGACCTCAGAATTTGACCCTTCATAGGTATCTCCCTGCCTTATGGTGTAGGAACACTTGACTTGGAGCATTTGAAAAATCCCTATTCTCAACTTCTATTGTTTCAAAATGTGAGAACCTGATAACGAGTGGTTATTTAGATTGTCAGACAATTGGATTAGGTTGATGGACAATTGTTATGGATTTTTGGTTGCCATTGATGTCAACCATTGGAGAGTGATATTGCAGATTGATTTCAACCCTTAGTGATTGATGTCAACCCTTGGAGAAAGTCCGGTAGCGAATTTCGGTAGCACAAAGGTTTGGGTAATAGACCCAAGTTTGTTTGATGTATAACAGTATGAGTTTTAATATATTTTAAGGTAATACTATTCTATATGGATAGTACATGCCATTCCATTTCCAGTGGTATGTTGAAGGTCACATAAATCCTCACGGTTAAAGAGTTATGGCCATGTGAAGTTGGAGAACCCAGGTTTGGGTAACTGACCCAAGTTTGTTTGATGGATAATGGTATGAGTTTTGATATATTTGTAGGAAATCCTATTATATATGGATAGTGCATGTCATTCCATTTCCAGTGGTATTTTTAATGTCACATAACTCCTCATGGTCAAAGAGATGGCCTTGTGAAGTTGGAGAACCATCATGAGTCATCTAGAAGCCCCCAAAAGTCAAAGTAGTCAAAGTGTTTGCAACGAAGAAATTATTTAAATAATAAAGTGAAGTGACGAGTGTACTATAAATCAATGTGGATAAAAAATAAATTATTTAAATAATAAATTTAATGGAGAAATTACTAAGTGGACAGGTGGTTAGAAGTGGGTTAATCCTAAAATAAGGAAAGTGGGTTAAGATGGTTAAAAGGTAACCCCTTGAGGAAGCTACATGAAAGTATAAATAAGAGGAAAGTCTCTCTCATTTTAATAAAACTTGAGAATATTGAATATATACAAGTGATTGAGGTAACCAAAGGATATATGAGCCAAAATTCAGAGGGAAGGTGGAGTAAAGAAGGCCAAAATTCAAGGGAGGATAAATTCTTTTGATGATGCTTTCTAAGGTATGCTATCTATAGGTCATCTCACCATTTTCATAATAAAGTTTTTTTCTAGAATGAATCAGACCGTGAAATTGGGAGGACGTTGAGGAAACATATCCAAGTAGTTGTGGTACAAATTTCAGCTTTTGGGTCGTTGTATTTTTGGAGTTACACTCCGTGGAAAATAGGGTTTATGGCTAGTCCTGAAACTAGTCTCAAAAAGGTTTTTTGGGTAAAAACGTCATAACGTCTTCATAACATATCCAAATTTAGTAAGAAAAAATGTGTTGATTAGAGTACAGTCCTTAGTATTCTGTGTACAATTTTCAGATCCATACAAAAAATATTCCGTGTGGGGCACGCTCTACAAGTTCGCTCTCTAGATTAAGCCAAAATTCAACAAGGTATGTCATTTTTTCTATAAATCCTTTTCTGAGAGGTTCTAAGTAGTGACACTTGGAGGAATTGCACAAAACACACTGAAGAACATTGTGTACTATTTTCAAATCTTTATTTATTACATGTACATAATTATGATTATTTCAAGTCAGGGTTGTTGACTAATCCAAAACTAGTCATGTGAGACTAAAGTAAAGTTTGATGAAAATGATAGTCTCTTGTTGTTAAAGTTAAGGAAGGTTTGCAGGTATGTGATCGTATACACCGAGTCTATTACAAAGTTAAAAATCATATTTTTATGATGAAAATGATGAGGGCTTTTGGTTGAGGTACATGTTGGGTACATGGTTGAGACAAGTAGTTGATGAGTTGGCACATACATGAGGTGTATAGTTGATGATGTTGGTACAATCTTGATGAGTCATAGTTGATGAGTAGTTGATAAATGATTGGTACATACTTGGTACATGGTTGATGACACTTGTTACTAGTATCG
>JASDQU010685490.1:26298-40135 GCA_032191745.1 Picea mariana | reverse complement strand
TTGTCATACTTTAAAGCAAATAAAAGATAATTAAATACCTGGAACAATCATTGCCAACATTGTATGCTCTCTCTTGATCGACATCCAAGGAGGAAGGTTATTGTTTATAACAAAAACAGGCCACACTGAGTACGTAGAACAAAGCTCTCCAAATGGATTGACACCATCAGCTGCTAACGAAAGTCTAACATTATGAGGTTCTTCTTTAAAAATTGACCACTTTTCTTTGATGTAGTTGAATGCAGAACCATCTGTAGGCATTCAAAGAACATCATCTCGACTTCTGTTCTTTGCATGGAAATCCATAAATTGTGCTATACTTTGGCACTTGAACAACCGCTGGAAACGTGGAATTATCAAAATATAACGAAGAACTTTACGAGGCACCTTCTTTGACGCTTTATCGGTTCAATATATACTTATTTGACATTATGGGAATTCATTTTCTAATGCATATTGTCCATAATATATGATATGATCATTAGGACATGCATCAATAGCCTGATAGTCCATTCCAATTTCTTTCATAATCATGGATATTTCTTGATATGTGCATGGAAAAATATTTGATGTTGGTAATAGAACATCACCTAACAATCTACAAAATTCTAAACAATAAGTCAATGTAAACAATATTAATCATCAATATATCATCCAATATACTAATTTACAAATTAGAAAACAATAGCAATATAGGAAAAAATTGAACCTTTTAAGTATTTATGAACATGTAGGCATAAATAATTAACAAATTAAATACCTTAGTATCTGTGTGAGACATGTGTTTGATAAACCATTCAAAACCTTCAGGTTCACCAACAACAATATAGCAAATAAAAGATTTGTTTTTGAGCCTTCATAAAGAGGTTGACGTGACTTCTCGAGTAGAGGATCAACATCATGACTATCATCCTGGTTGTCCTCATCCATTGGAGAAAATGTGTCTTGGATCAATCTATGTATCTCATCTTCTTGATTTAAATCAATAACGTTATCTCCATCCATATCATCATTAATAGCTTGATCAACAGCTTCAATATTCTGATCTCGAAGTTCATCTCCCTATAAAGTAGTATTTCTGCTAGTACTTGACAAATAACTCTTTGGAGGTTGACACTCTGGGGGCATCATCTATATATTTAAAAACAACATAGAAAAGTTAGTGTGTATAGAAAACATAAAAATACCGATAATAAATATTACTAAAATTCATGACATACTGATTATTACAGAGAATACATTAAATATTGAATCCTCTTACCAAGGGACGATATTCATAACCCCCTTCAGCGTGCCCCTTCTCCCTACAATTTCTTTGGGCTAGTGTTATTAAAAGTCTTCTATTTTTCAAGCCTTTGCAATCATAGCAAGGGAAATAACATTTTCCATCACCCCTTGCCTCTATTGCCGCTCTTAACCGAGCAAAATTCCTGTCATTTTCATTCATTGTGACAAATCCTTGTTCTGACAAGTAATTGTCTTACCTACACCATACCAAACATTAAGTTGTCAATTTTTTATATTTTAGCTACTCCTTTCGATTATTAAATGTTTATTTACAATGACCTACATCTTTATAATAAGGTCAACATCTTTATAATAAGGTGATCATATGTGTAGAGGATCAACATCATGACGACATAGATAACATCTTTATAATAAGGTCATATGTGTACACATGTTTTCTTTATATAATAACGACATATATACCTAACATAAGTTTAGGGTTAGTTTTTATGTATATTATTAGTCCCTGCTAAAGAAGGGAATATAACAATCGATTGCAAGTCAAAATCATTTTGACTTTTGTAAATTTACAAAAATTTTAACAATGTTTTATAATGTTTTTCAATAAATATTTATTAATGACAATTTTATATATAAATACAAATATTTTTTTATTTTTAAATATTCAAAATTCTATTTTTTGATTGGTCAAAAACTCTAAAGTGACTAATTTCCTCTGGTTGGAGGTGACAATTAACCACACAACTAAAAAAATTAAATTATTTGTTTTAAAAAAAATCCACAAATAGCCACGTATTAATTAAAAGTACAAATAATGATTGATGTTACTGGCATTCTATGTGTAGTAAATGTAAGAATACACTTTGGATTTTGAGACTTTGTTTCATCTCCTAATGAGTTGATGACTGCACTTTCTCCACCGTCCAGATGTACACACCTGATCATGTCAACCACAACGTTTAGCCTCGAGTTTTGTTTTGCATGCTTAAATAATGGAAATTCTCATACTTTGTTTTGCAAAATGTACAGACCCGATCACATCAACCACAATATTTAGTCTTGGGTTTTGTTTTGCATGCTTAAATAATGGATGATCTCTCATACATTAATAATTATATGTAATATATATCAACAGACTATCTTGTCACTAATGCCAACCTACCCATTATTTATTACAATATGTTGAGGATAGAAAAGAATTTATGTGGAAGAGGGAAATGTTATTAATATTTCTCTTAATATATCTGCGAAAGAGGGAAATATTGAGGATAGCAAAGAATTTATGCAGAAGAGGGAAATGTTACAATATATTGCAACTATTACCCTTGTTGTTATAAACATGAGTTTCCTACCTATCTTATATATACCATAAATTATCATTTATCAATATAACAATCAACTTCAATATTTTATTCATGGATATTTCTTCCTTCATTTAATTGAATTAGGAAGTGCTAGCCAACCATTAGGTGTGCAAGTATCCCAACCATTATTGTCACTGCTATATTATTTTCAATTTATGCAAGTGTGATCCCTTTTAGGTACTAGCGATGTAACAAGTGGTATCAAAGCTTCAATCAAGCTTTGTTGGTGTTTTTTTGTTAGGTATTAAAAATAAAAGAGAGAAGAAAATGACAATCAATTACTATCATTTCACCGATTAGGGTTGAGTTTCAAGAGCAATTTCATATCTTTATCAATGAAAAGAGAGAGAGATTATAGCTACAATTGAAGGGAAAAGGGTATGTGGATTCCATAAACCTAGAATATTGTGGAATCCACATACCCTTTTCCATAGAATATACTAACTAGATCCAAAAACCAAAGACATGAAATATGGTACTACACATATTATAATATATTATCAAGGAAAAAACAAGCTAAATGAAATTTGGACATTTGAACAAAAATTTACAACTTAAATGAGTACATCAATAAAAAATAACATACTAACCTTGCAAGTTCAAAATCCGAGCTATGTAGATCGAGAATTGGATTTGTTCAACCGGTGGGCGACAGAAAAAATAAACAACTCAAACAAAAGCCAAGAACAATGTTGCAACTATAGCAATTGTGTCGCAAAGTCTCTTAAAGTCACGTATATATAGATCAAATAGTCAACTAGCCGTTAACACCGACCAATGAGATAGGCAAAATCTTCGTTGATATTGCCACGAAAGTTCGTCGCTATAGCGATGAAAATCCCGACTAGATTTAAAAAATATTTTCGTGGATATTGCGATGAAATTGCGTGGCAATATCGACGAAAATCCCACCCTGTTTAAAAAAAAGATGAAACTGTTGGAAGCGTGGAAAATTTTCATGGAATAATCCTCCCATATGTAGTAATGGACGATCTAATAAACACATTTCTAGAACTATTGATATTTGTAGCATACATCAAGGAAGACAAAGTAAAGATAAAATGATTCTTAATTTGTCTACCACAGTCGTACAAAGACATAATTGAATTTGAAAATCCCAAGACTTTAAATGAAGTACTTAGAAAGGCTCGGACATGCTATGATCAGTACAAACAGAGGTCTGAAATTTCCAAGGCATGGAAGGACAAGAAACAAGACATAATGAATTAGCGAAAGAAAGGCTTCCAACTAGCCCCTTTCCGGAATATTTCAAAAAGTTTCCAAAAGAAGGACTATCATTCCAACACCTAGAGTGATCAAGGGGGAGGTAGACCAATTAACCTGGGAGTCAAGAAAGTTGGGGACAACCCCAAAGAACCACTGAAGTGTTGGGAGTGTGGAGAACCTCACTTGAGGATAAATTGTCCACGCTTAATTTCCATGGAAAGAACTTCAGTCCATAACCTGCAAGAAGCTTCGACAGTGGGAGATATGGGAAGAGGCATGCACAGAATTAATGAAACTGTGGATGGAAGGCAAGCTGATCATCAATCCACTATCGTGGAGGTTGAAGATAAAATTCACGATAACCACATTTCCATATTAATTGACCCAGGAGCTAGTATGAGTTATGTTACACCTGGTTTAGTTAAATTAAACAAACTCAAGAAAGTAAAGCATGCTAAGTCTTGGTTAGTATAGTTAGCAATAGGGACCAAGAGAAAGGTAGTAGATTTTATTCCTGAATGTGAACTCAACATAGACGGTGAAAGTACAAAGTTAGATCTGAAAATTTTACCTTTGGGATCTTACGATTTAATCATTGGAATGGACTGGTTAGAGAAACATAAAGTAATTTTAAATTGTTACGAAAAGTCACATATTTACAGAGACAAAAACAACACAGTTAGGACGATAAAAGGGATCAAAAAACCAGTTTCAGTTAGTGTTGGCTCTCGACCAAGTTTTGAGAGATCCTTGGTCAAGTTTGAGAATTTTGGACTTCGACAGCCTAACGAAGGCGAAGCGTAATACGAAGCAGAGATCGTGGGATCTCAACCCCTTTTTGGGTCCTTTTTGGGATTTGGGAATATGTAACGGGTATGGGAATGTTGACCCATGGGTTTACCCATGCTTAGGCCTATTTTGTAATATATAAATAGATGTCTAGGTGATGTAAGGAAATATATATAGGGAAGAAGCATCTATGTGATGTGGTGCTAAGTGCAAGTGTGGATTGTAAATGCTTTGTGCATACTGTGAGAGACTTGCAGAGCTAAGTGCAAGTGGTTGTAACAGACTGTGAAGGGATTTGTGCTATAACACAAGGAAGGAGGATCTAGCGAGGTGCACAGATCTCCTATCCTATGCGGAGTAAGGTTTTTGTGGCTCTGTGCATTTATTTGATTGAAGAAGCTAATAAAGAAGAAGAGTTGGTGGACATAGCCTTAGGGTGGGGGTGAACCACGTATATGCTGTGTTTCTCTACTTTGTGTGATGTGTTGGTGTACTTATGCATTATCTGCTAAGTGCTTGACATAGATAGATAGATAGATAGATCTGTTTATACTTTGTGTTTATGATGAATCTGGATGCTAGATTTGACCTCTGTGAAATTTCTTAGTGCTTGAATTTTCTAGATCTGATCTAATTCCTTATGCTAAGTTCTTAGATACATTAGATCTGGGTGAATGCTGCGATGATTTGTTTTATCTGCAGAGTAGATATTGGTTAGATATTGATGAAGGTTTACTGTTGAATGCTCTGTTAAACACTAGAATCACAGATCTGTGTCCCAGCTAAGGTTGCAGACATCTGAGTCCTGCAACCACCCTTGCCTCTACCTTGGGTGAGACTTCATTTGCTTCATCGGTGTTGCCGAAAGGGCCAGTAGTTAGGGTTTTGTTGGTGCGCTATTGTAGCGTTGAACCCTGGGTCTGCCCTTGTGCCAACAAATGGTTCCATTGTCAGGACATAGATATCAAAGTTGAAAGAACATTAGAGGACCCACAAAAGACTAAAATATCTATCCCAGATAAGAAAGAAGTATTACCCTTGAATCCTAGGAAAGAATCTCAACAACGCGAAGTCACTATGTTAAAAGAAGATAAGAATCAGAATGGGAAAAGGAATACCGAGACGGATCTCACTGGAAAGAAGGCTAGAAAACTAAGTAAGAAGAGAGATAAGATCGAAAAGTTACAGGAACATACAGAAGGAACCTCGCAAAAGGAAAATGTGCAAAATTGGAGCTTCGTCGGGATATCAATACAACGACACATGGCACTTTGCCATGGTGAAGAAATATAGCCGTTGGGGACATTATAACCATTAGACCAATGCTCCGAATGGGTAGAAAGGAATTTATGACCAGACATCTTGACATTAGACCGTTGGGACTGCGCCATAACGGAAAGAACAAAGTTTAGGAAGGCTTCATACCCGTTGCCAAGTTATCTATTTATCCCGTCACGCCATGAACTAAGAACACTTTTGCTAATCATGAATTTGAGCTCGCAGACTTGTTGATTTTATATAGTGATCATTGTGCTGTATTGCCTTCTATCCTATTGCAGTGTCTAAGTTAGTCCTAGAACCCGAAGATTTCCAACCCCGAGCGTGTATGTCAGACGAGTTCAACGCATCATAGAGAGTCGTAGAAGAAGTTCTAATCAACGTCATGATTGAACGATTCATGTTGATGTCTAAAGGGGTACAAGCATCATTGATGAGAGGACCGCAAGCCTCTCCGTCGACTACTCCCAGAGCCGGACCATCCCAACCATCAAATGAAAAGTGAACCAAGCACATGGATGATCTAGTGAATGCCAAATTGATCCCAATTATATTACCCACCTACATACCACCTCTAAGTAGCACAGTAAATCGAGATAACGTGCCCAGAGATTTCGAGTACACCTTGGTCACTACGAACCTCCCGAAGGGGATCCATGTAGTCTAAGCAGACAAAGACAAGATTGCATCGTTGAAGTTCAACGACTTCAACCTCGGTGATAGAAAAGTCTATAACATGCTCGACCCACATAAGTATCTGACCAGAACAAAGGGGAAGAATTCAAAGATAATCCCCAAGACGTGGACCCATAACCTCATGTAGTCCTCCCTACTGGACGTCATGAAGATCCCACACTTCGGAAGACACCAAGAGGTAAATGCCTGTTTCAAGCTGCTGATTTCTTGTTACCATGGCCGCTATTTGTGGCTAGACTTCCATATCACAGTTGATCCAACACTGATCAATCATATCACAGGGTTGAGTATGCAGGGACCTGATCCATAGGATTTTTATCCAGGAAAATCCATGGATCGCGCTCTAGCATAGAGGATTAAGGAAACCTATGGTGATGTTGAGAAGGGGACGTGAGGCTACAAGGTATATTCTATCCAGAGTGGTGCAGTGCACCTTGCCTGTCATTTGATTGCATGAAAGTTATTAAGAAAGAACCAACCTACCCAAGTCACTGGCTTTGTAGTCGACCTCGCAGGGAAGTGCACAGAAGGCCTATAGATGAATTGGGCGAAGTACCTGGTGAATCATTTGGAACTAGACTGTAGAGAAGCAAAAGATCAAGGTTACGGATTCCATTTTAGTTGGATTTTGATCCTTATTGCATTCATCACCTGGGAGATGCCGGAAGGTGCGACCTTCCCCGACATTGATCCATTTGATCCACTAGCCGCGAAGTTCAATACACTTTGGTATTCTAGCGATACGAACAAACAGTGACAGTCAAATGTTGTTTTTCATACCTACTAGAATCAACTGAAGAGAGCCATCTAGTCCAAGCCTCACATGACTTCTAACACTCTACACCGGTTCCAACCTTTGATGAAGTTTAGCGTAGATCGAAATTTCATTTATACTATAGTGCGTTGATGAACATAAGAAACAACTTCATTCCTACTATAAGCTCATGGAGGAGGACCTGGAGGATATTACTAAGGAATGGTCCGCTGACATTATTATCCCCACCAACCCCACAGAGATATCCGACACCTACAGATAGACCATAAACTAGACAGGATACACCCAGACCTAGCAGGACAAAGAAGATCGAAGAGGTCCAAGTATTAGACAGTGCATCCGTGAAGACTACTTCCATATCACCAGAGCAAGGAGGTGATGGAAAAGAGTTATATGGAAAAGAAGTAGAACATAAGTAAGGAGATGAGGTTGATCCCCTGAAGAAGAGGAAGGGTTCACCTACGAAACCTTCTTCCTGGAAGAAATTGAAAGCCTCCATGACCAAGATGTCGACTTTCCTCACATTTGACGACTTCGAATTCCTCATAGCAGCCCTGAATGATGCTTCACTGGAAATAGTAGAAAAAAAAGAGGCCAAGCAGGAAGCAATGTATGATAGGATTGAAATCAAACTCTGAGGGGTACAATAGGCACTACAGTCCAACCGTGCAGTCTCCACTGTGCCTCTGCCATTGGGAACACCAAAGTTGGGAGACGAGCCAACCCAAATCCATCGATTCACTGATACAGTCGAAGCTCGCCTTCGACGAGCACAAGAGGAAATAGAACAAGCCACCTAGGCTTTGATGTAAGTACAAGGAGTACTTGTAGAACAAAGCCGAGCTACCGAACAAGAAAATATTTCCCTCCAAGCGAAGTTCGACGAAGAAAAATCACAGATACAACAAGGAAAAGAACATTTGCTCATCGAGCAACTCAAAGTAAAGGAAGTGGTCAACATAGCACTTTGCTCTGTGACAGTCGTAGAAATAAAGGCAGAATATTGAGTTACACAACAAGTAGAGCAGCTTGAAGAAGTGATTCAACAGCTATAACAATGCATCGTAGACTTATAACTACATGCAATTCTCGAGACCCCAAAGGATGTGAAGAACCAAAGAGAAGCAACTGCCAGGAGCGCAGTTGAGAGACTAAAGGCCCTTGTTATGGAATACAAGCAGTTGAGTGATCGCAGTGCCCTGACATACGAGTGACTCGTTGAGAGTCTATAATTAAGAGCACTTGAGTCGCAGCTCCAAGAGGCGAAGTATCAAGCTAAAACGATACAAGCACAATTGAAGGTCCTGTCAGCTGTGGAAAGAATGAATAGATCTCAAGATCAACGCACTACCCAACAGTATATTAATGCTATTCAGAGTAGAGTTATGGAAGTAACTCATAGACTCCAACCCATGCAAGATAAGGCCTACCAATTGTTCATAGAAGTTGAAGGCCGAGGAGCAGAACTAGAGTAGGTTGTTAATGCAGCTGAACAACACCTGGAAGGACCTATGAATGATGCAGTCATCCAAGAGTTTGCTGAACAAGAGGTCATATCACAACAACAAGTCGAAGCAGCTCGAGCCAAGCTCAAGGATTTCGAAGAAGAACTTCCAACATTAGAGTTACTCGAGACAAGTCACAGGTGAGTGTTGGGGGCTTGTTGGCCCTCTACCAAGTTTTGAGAGATCCTTGGTCATGTTTGACCATTTTGGACTTCGAAAACCTATCGAAGGTAGAGCGTAAGATGAAGTAGAGATCACGGGATCTTGACCCCTTTTTGGGATTTGGGAATATGTAATGGGTATGGGAATGTCGGCCCATGGGTTTACCCATGCTTAGGCCTATTTTGTAATATATAAATAGATGTATAGGTGATGTAAGGAAATATATTTAGGGAAGAGGCATCTATGTGATGTGGTGCTAATTGAAAGTGTGGCTTGTCTATGCTTTGTGCATACTGTGAGAGACTTGTAGAGCTAAGTGCAAGTGGTTGTAACAGACTGTGAAGGGCTTTGTGTTGTAACGCAAGGAAGGAGGATCTAGCGAGGTGCACAGATCTCTTGTCCTATGCGGAGTAAGGATTTTGTGGCTCTGTTCATGTATTTGATTGAAGAAGATAATAAAGAATAAGAGTTGGTGGACGTAGCCCCAGGGTGGGGGTGAACCACGTATATGTTGTGTTGCTCTACTTTGTGCGATGTGTTGGTGTACTTATGTGTTATCTGCTAAGTGCTTGACATAGATATATATGTTTATACTTTGTGTTTGAGATGAATCTGGATGCTAGATCTGACCTCTGTGAACTTGGTTAGTGCTTGAATCTGCTAGATCTGATCTAATTCCTTATCCTATGTGCTTAGATACATTAGATCTAGGTGAATGTTGCGATGCTTTGTTTTATCTGTGGAGTAGATATTGGTTAGATATTGATGAATGTTTACTGCTGAATGCTCTATTAAATACTAGAATCACAGATCTGTGTCCCAAATAAGGTTGCAGACATCTGAGTCCTGCAACCACCCCTGCCTCTACCTCGGGTGAGACTTCATTTGCTTCGCAGGTGTTGCTGAAAGGGACGATAGTTAGGGTTTTGTTGGTGTGCTGTTGTAGTTTTAAAACCTGGGTTTGCCCCTGTGCCAACAATTAGGAAAATATCAACCATGCAGTTTAAGAAATGTATGAACAAAGGTTGCCAAGTTTATGCTGTTCAGGTAACTAATCTATTAGAAAAGGAAAACAAACCCAGTTTAGAGGACTTTGCAGTCCTACATGGTTTTAGAGATATATTTGTGGACAAAATACCAGAACCACCTCCAAGAAGAGAGATAGATTTCTCTATCGATCTACTACCTGGATCTGCCCCAATATCTAAGGAACCTTATAGAATGAGTTTACCCGAATTAACAGAACTAAAAATTCAGCTACAAGAACTGTTAGATAAAGAATATATTAGACCAAGTGTCTCACCTTGGGGAGCACTGGTTCTCTTTGTTAAAAAGAAAGATGGGACCTTGAGACTATGCATTGACTATCGACAACTAAATAAGATGATGATCAAGGAGCAAGGATCTTCTCTAAGTTAGATTTAAGGTCTGGTTATCACCAAGTCAGAATAAAAGATGAAAATATAAATAAAGCAACATTTAGAACACGTTGCAGACACTATGGTCTTACTAATGCACCGACAACCTTTATGTGTTTGATGAATAGCATATTCAGTCAATATCTGGATAAATTTGTGTTGGTATGTATCGATGATATTTTAGTTTACTCAAAAATGAAAGAAGAACATGAAGAACATCTGAAAATAGTATTATAGACCTTAAGGAAACACAAGTTATATGCGAATTTTGATAAGTGCGACTTCTACCAAAAAAGGATACAGTACCGAGTACACATGATATTCGAAGAGGGTATTGCAGTGGATCCAGAAAAGATAAAAACCATTATGCAATGGCCTATCCCTAAGGATGTAGTAGACATCAGATCATTCATGGGAATTACTGGTTATTACCGAAGATTTATCGAAGGATTTTCTAAGATCATGTATCCAATTACATCCCTACAGAAAAAGGGAATAAGATTTACTTGGTCACAAAAGTGTCAAGACAACTTTGATAAATTAAAAGGACAACTACAACACCTATCCTAAGGGTAGCGTATCCCGATAAATATTTTACAGTTTGTGTGGATGCAAACAAAGAAGGCTTGGGAGGTGTCCTAACACAAGATGGACACATAATCTATTACGAATCACGTAAATTGAAAGAACATGAACGAAATTACGTTACACATGATTTGGATTTAGCAGCCGTAATTCATGCATTAAATATGTGGCGAAATTATTTAATGGGGAGAACGGTTTTGCTACTAACCAACAACAGTGGTGTAAATTTTTTATTTAGTCAACCAGATCTCAACACAAGGCAAGCGAGATGGATAACCTTTTTAAGTGAATTTGATTTCGAAGTAAGACACATCAAAGGTAAGGAAAACAAAGTTGTATATGATCTAAGTCGGAGGACTAACAAACTTTATGAGATAAGTGTTAGCAAAGAAGAAAATGACATCGAACAAAGAATAAAATATGCAAGTTGTAATGATGAAAAGTACAACAAAACAACAACAGAATTACAAGAAAATGTAGAAAAACTGAACAAAATAGATTCGTGCTTAGATAAAAATGGACTGCTAAGGTTCAAAAATAGGTTGTACGTACCTAATTCTGCTGATTTAAAATCAACAATTCTTGACGAATTTCACAAAAGGTCGTATTATGGTCATCCAAGATACCAGAAAATGATAACAACCTTAAGAAAATTGTTTTAATGGCCTAACATGAAGAGTTATACAACTAAATATTTATCTAAATGCTTAGATTGTCAACAGGTAAAGGCTGAACATCAACATCCGACCGGTCTTCTACAACCTCTACCTATACCATAATGGAAGTGGGAGATTATCTCGTTGGAATTCATCATAGGTTTTCCTAAGACTCAAAAGAAAAATGACTCGATTAGGTAGTTATTGATAAACTTAGCTAATCCGAAATCGGTGCTTAGCAATTTGCACTATGACTTCAATTTTATCAAGACCTTTTCTAACGATGCATGTGAATATATAAGTGATAAAAAACTTAAATAATGAAGAGAAATAACAGATAACACAAAGAAGCAAACCATCAACATATTGAACACTAGAAGTTGATGACAGAGTTTGGCAAAATTCGCCTACGTCTCCGAGCCTTTGTCTTCAGTGATGGAGGCTTCTCTATTCAAAATTAAATGCTTAAAATCTGCACCAAAATTACATCATATAGGTCTTTGGTTGACTCAATTGTATTCTTCTCTATCTCAGGAACCCGACGTAATAGACGACACTAAGAAAGGTGGAGTAGAACTCCTGGAAAATTCCTCCAAATCTCAGCTACTCTTCACTGCACAAGACAACTTGACCTTTGCAAATTCTTCTTCAATTTTCTCCAAGCTACTTGCTACCTTCTAAAACTTCATAATGGCTTGGTTTATATAGCCAAGAGGTAGAGGGCTCAAATCCCAAACAACCCACCTCTTGTGGCACTCAATTTGGGCCAATATCCACCAAGATATGGCCAAAAAACCATAAAATCAACATAAAATCATGAGTAAAACCCAATAATAAGGTGGAAAACCCACATTTGGGAAAAAATGCATGCTAGCCCTCTTTCTCCGGGCCCTTGGTCACATGGAGTGTCATGTGGATGAGCGCTGGCACATTTTCCTCTACCTGGACCTTGGTCTAGCGCCTATGGTTGCGTGGATAGCCCCCGCCGACTGGGGCTTATCCCAAACTTCGCGCCCAATCCAAACTTAAATGCAATTTCCACCATTTGTATGAACAAGGAACACATACGCCAGGTTGGTTAGCACATAGTTTCTAGTCCGTTGCCTTATTCAAAGGTCGCGGGTTCCCCCAGAGGCGGATCAAAATTTTACCTATCCGTCTTCAGACAAATTCGGGGTGCCACGTGGCACCCTGTGACTGGGCCACATGTCACCCTGTGAATGGGTCATACTGTTCAGTCATCAACCCAATCACCTACACAGTCAGTTGCCTAATCATCACTACCATGTCACCACTGTACCTGCCATGTCATCACTGTACCTTCCACATCATCACCATACCTACCACATCATCATCATACCTGCCACATGTCATGTTTCCAATGGTGTGACGTCACATACAGACTGCCACATGTCATGTCCATACAGTGCCATGTTTCCAATTTTGTATTTTTCCAAATCAACCCCTAAAAATGTCGAAAATGATTGCCATGTGGCACATCCTAGTGATTCCATGTGTCCTGCTGATGTCATCATGACGTCATCTGCCATTTGTCCTACTGACGTATTGCTGACATTAGTAGTACTTACTGTTGACTTTGAATTTGACTTTTTTTTAGTTTGACCAGAACTTCAGATCGCGATAACTTCATCATACAAAGTCCATTTTTGGAAAAATATATATGGTCAGAATTAGTGCGACGAGACATATGCAATGGCGTTAGTTTCGTCCAATTTTGGGAAATTTTATTTTTAGGCCTTTCTAGATCCATTTTGGATTTTTAGGCCTTCCTCGATCCATTTTGGATCATTAGAAAATCTGCACATTTTATACTAGTGAAATCTACTTATAAAACAATTAATATTACTGAAATTTTTATGAAAGAAATATTTAGATTGCATGGAATTCCTAAGATGGTGATCTCTGATAGAGATGTCAAAGTTACGTCAAAGTTTTGGAAGGTATTGTTTGTAGGATTGGATACTAACTTGAATTTTAGCACAAGTTACCATCCACATGTTACAGGTATGAAATAACTGAGAGGGGGGGGGTGAATCAGTTATTGTAAATTATTAACAATTTCTCTCAATTTTATCTTCGAATCATTAATCTTAATGGCAGCAAGTCTTTACTG
>JASDQU010685490.1:0-16421 GCA_032191745.1 Picea mariana | reverse complement strand
TTTACGAATTTCCCACAGAGGGTTAGTATTGCCTTATATTATACATAGTGAATTTATGGAATTTCTTATGGAGTGTCAACAACAGACAAGTCTGAATAATGGAAAGCAACGTAGCAAGTCTTGGGATCTCTGGATGAGTCCCAAAGGGTAATAATAATAGTATTACAATGACAAATAAAAGAAAAAACGTAGATGGTTTAACATTAAAACAATTCGGGCCACAGTTTGACTCAGAAAGGACCATAATGAGTATAGGTTAGAAGCCTAACAATCAACCAAGAGGGAAACACAATAACTCTCCAAACCCGAAACCATAAAACCGATGGAAATCCTAGGTAGCAAATGCATACGGGCGTAACCGTCAACCCTCAATCAGAGAAAAGAAACACGAGGTCTGTTAACTAATTACATTTGCATAAAAAAATAGATTACATCATGAAATAATTCTCACAGATATCATAAACAACAAAATTGTTTACTTACTTGGTGGGTAGAGAACCCCAGGTATGTATGCCCTTTTTCCATCGCGTACAGAGTCGAACCTCACCCAAACGCATCGGTCGTGTTTCAATGTAGAGACAAAACTCATGTTACAGGACCAAAAGGGGCAAGAACAATGAAGGAATGTTACCTCGAGGTACTCGCTAGAGGAGTAAAGATGGCTGGTACACACCCCACATCTACCATGTGAAGTCGAGGAGATGGCGAGCCCGCATTGGGTGTGTTTTCCTAAGTGTCAGCCTGGAAGGTACGTGATAGTCCTCATCATTAATGAACCAAACCAGGAGTAAATTCCTATAGGACCCGACCTGTCATCCACTTCAAAAGGTTTTCGAACCACTTCATTGCTGAGCTATGTTAACAGTTGGGTAGGGTTTAACAATGTTAGGAATAGGTTTATGTTCGTGGTGCTAGAGAAAAGCAATATTGTTATGGTATATGTTTGTTACACTATACTAAAGTCATACGTTGATATGGTATCCATATAACAATCCATATGTTAAACAATATTTATATGTTATGAATAGTGTTAGTGTTATGGTATCCATATGTTAGTTTATATACGATATATATATGTTATGGATAGTGTTAGGGTTATGGTATCCACATGATATATGGTAAATGATGTATATCATTATGGCTAGTGTTATGTTATGGATAGACTATATGATAGTCTATAGTCTATAGTCTATTACGTGTTGTATTATGGATAACATAACTTGTCATAGACATGATGGTTGTTCTAAGGGCTATGATAACCCTGGTCGTAATTTTCTTTAATGAAAATAAGTGTATGATTCTATTCCAATAACGACGATAAATCTGCTATGCATACAACAAAGTAATAAATATATGTTTAATGGATTGTCTCTGTGTCACAATCAAATTTTTGGAGAGTCAAGAAACTTTAACGTCCCCTAACAAAAAAAAAATTATTTGGGAAATTTGGGGTACATTACAATTCTGGAGTTTATCCCAAAGATCCTTTGCACTGTCAAAATGATTAACCTTGAAAAATATTGAATCAACTAGACTGCTCGGAATAGTACCTTTAGCCTTTGAGTTGTTTTTGCTGAGTTTCTTTCAATATCTGTTAGTTGGGGGAGTGGTTGGTGTTGTATACCCATCTATTATTGATTTTCAAACATCAAATATCTATGCATGTAAAAAGGTTTTCATCCTTTTATTCCAGAAGGTATAGTTCTGACCGTCAAGAAATGGTGCTCCAATCTTAGAAGTTAGTGTATTCGATGATCTCCTTCCAGTGGTTAAACTGCATCTTGAAGGACCTGCTCTGATTCCAATTGTTGGAATACTGAGAGGGAGGGGGTGAATCGGTATGAACACAATTAGTACTTTTAATCACAATATAAAATATCCAATAAATATCATGAGCATTCAATATATCATGAACACCATAATTCAATGCATATACATCACATAAACACAATACACTAGAATTTTATGTGGAAACCCAATTCGGGAGAAAACCACATAGTGCTTTTCTTATTTATCAAAGAGTACATTCATTGGAAGCACCGACTTCCTATTTCTCCAACTACAAATAGAAGGAGGCACCAACCCTCTATTTACAGGCTGCAACCAGAAGGAATGTTCGACTCCCTAATTTACTGGCTCCAACCAAAAAGAGGATACAACCCCCTTTCCTTGCCCCATCCAACTGCCTTGAAATATAAATGTAGACCAATATGTCACTACCTCTGTCGTTGTAACTAATAACCTGTTGTTGTTTTTGTTTCTATTGATTTCAATATCTCATCAATACTGCAACCACACTTACCTCATACCAAGATCCACAAGAGAGTTCTCCAAATCAAATACTTATGAATCACTAAGACATATCTATTCTTGATTTCTTCAGAATACACACCCTAATATACACAGGAAGACATACCTTCTGTTATCACTCCATAAATCTATTTGGCTGATAAACATACGACGAAGGTAACTTTTTCAACCAACTTTAAGACCCAAAACTAGCCTTTCAGAACTAGAGAGGGCTCTCTCAGAAATGGCACGGTCTTCACGCAGGATATGGATTTGCACACAATGGATAGATTTAAGACTGATGATAAAATGGTTTCTAGTTATATTGGCACAGAAAAGTAAAACTTGGGCTATGGGGTCGATCTGAGGAAGAAACTGAAAAAATGACTCAGTGACTGGATTCGAGAGGAAAAGGCTAGGTGAGCAACAAACTTCAATGTAAATCGTAAAGTGTGGAGAAAGAAAAAATACAGGAAGAAACTCAAGAGCGCCGCTGTGGACGAATTCAGAGTTAGCTTGAGAGGAAAATGTTTTGTCTAAGTGGTGCAAACAAGGGGTGTTGTACAATGAGTCCACAAGTTCGAAAATTTGTTATGAAATAGACATTATGAGATATGAAATAAAAGGTAACAGGAAAACACATACGCAAAGAAAGAGACACAATACATCCGACTATCACAACTAGAATAGTTTCATCAAATCACATGACCTTTGCATTAAATTTCGGTCAAAAAATTCAGATTACATACAATAACATTCGCTTTCTCAAAATTGCCAACCAACCTTGTTTACATGAAAATGATCTCCATTTATAGAAAGATAATGTCACCCTTAGCTATTAGGGTGGATCTATTCTCTCCTGGAATCATGGATCCGTTTTCTTTGAAAGAGAACAATAACTTCGACAAATTTACTAAAAATAGGAAACTCGACTTGTCCAAACCATAATCGTAATCGAGATATTCTTTAAAATCATTGATCATGATCAACATTCGACCCTATTCTTGTGAAAATTCATCATTTTCATGCTAGACACTCTGTCATCTCTGCACAACAAGTGTTTTACGCAACAATAACCTACAACAAAAATGCAATAGAATGCGCAACAAACTGGGAAAATAGGCGTTAAAGATGACATTGTATCTCACTCATAAAAAACTATTTTTATAAACTGAGAGAGGTTTTTGTAGCTAAGGTCGTTATAAATAAAAAAATCTCTCGGTTTCTTGAAATTAATCTCCATCTGGCCGGAATACGTGTCGCAAAAACATGTCTCGGATAGGAAATCATGAAAACTGAAAAATAAGGCTCAAAGATTCCTTTGAATATCCCAATAAGTGACACATTTTAAAAATATGAGAGAGGTTTTTATTATTTGGTTTGTCCTCAACAAAAACCTCTTGGAGATTTTCAAAATTCCTCTCCAATTGGTCATAAATTGATCTTGAAGTTGACCACTAAACCAGTAATTTGCGCAGTGCGACCTATAGCTTGTGCACATGAAAATCCATTGTGCGATAGAATCCTATGCGTGAAAGCCCATTGCATGAAGAAATCCATTGCACGACAACATCCTATGCGTGAAATCCCACTACGCGACAACATCCTATGCACGACAGCTCACTGCGCGACGAAACCCACTGCGCGACAACATCCTATGTACGACAACCTTCTTTGTGCGAAAACATCCTCTGCACAAAAACATCCTCTGCACAGTGACATTATTTACGCGACAACATCCTCTGCGCGACAACATCCTCTACACGAAAACATTCTCTGTGCGACAACATCCTCTACGTGGTGCACAATGAATTTTGCAGCACACAGTTGCAAATTGAAATGCGAATAAATAAATGATAATCTTCCCTTTGAAACTGGCCCTTGGATATGTTATATGATGCCAAGAATAAAAACAACAAGGGTGCTAACAGGCATGAATTTGCAAATTATTGACAAACCTCTAACCTTAGCCATGAAAATCATGGTACTAACAGCTGATGCCAACGGGGATGCTATCCTCCCTGTGAAGTAGCAAAGAACAATAGACTAGGTGCCAATCCATTGGGCCTCTCCCAAACTCAATTTTCCAACTATAACTTGTAACCTTCATCCGCTGGAAACCCAAAACTGTATATGCTCCAAACTGAAATCTGAAACTAAGCTGAAAATGAAAACTACATATTGCTAAAAGAAATGCTCATAGTACCGAGCTTATTCGCACCTACCTACCCTAACTGTTGAAATGAAATTCCAATCAAGTGAAATCATAATGCCAATGCAACCATACAATCACTTTATCCACTTTTTTCTTTCTTTTCACATGCTTGCCCCAAAGCTTGTTTAGTGTTAATTCGTTCAAAAATTTATCTATAAATTCCAATCTCAAAAAATTAAAAATATTGGGGTTGTTTACCGCCTCCAAAAAAACTGCAAATGGATCCTCCAAAACATGCATAAAACAACAATCATGTTTCACCCCTTCTACCGCATCTTTGTTTTCATGTAATTCAACCTGTTGATTATCGCAAAAAGGCTGCAAAATATGTTGAGACTGCTGGAAATAACAATCTTCTGAATCAGAAGACAGTGCTGGCTAAAATGAAACCCATAGTGGAAACCAATCCATATCTAACATTGATGTTGATTTACCATCATATTTATTTCCAAGTTGGTAGTTGATCACATGATGCAAATTTGAACTGAAACAACTTTCCATGTAATTAACAATAGGGTCATTAAAAGTATGAGAAAGTTGTTGGTCCTCTTCACTAATAACAATTTTCTCATGTCACTGTGAATGCAATCAGACTTCATTTCTTCCTCTGTTATCTCATGATTTACTTTCAACAATTCAAAGGAATAAAAACATAATGGAAGACAATTTTCATTTGCAAGTCCACTGCTTTCTTCATATTCAACATCATGCCTAGAGGATTTCTGATTTGAAACATTATAAACATTTTGTTTCAGCAATTTGGAAGAAGCAAAACACAATGACAATGTTCTTTCACTTGATTCAAAACCTCCATTTTCTTCACTGCTGTCATATGCAGATTTTTCAATTTCTTTGGATTTCTGAACACACTCATTTTCAAATTCATCCTCAACCAATGGCTATAATTTTGAACTGATAAAACCTTCCATATAACAAGCAACAGGGTCATTAAACACATGAGAAGATTGCTGCAATTTCTTGTTAATTGTTTCCCATGAATCAGTGTGATTTTGGATCAACACACATTTCTCTACCTCAGTGATGATCTTTAAATTTTATTTCAACAATTTAAATGAAGCAAAGCATAAAGGTAAATAATTTGCTTGGGCTGATTCAATACTTTCTTCATATTCTTCTTTGTAACTGAGATATGTAGGTTTATTTCTCTCATTACACTGTTGAAAAGGAATTTTTTTTGATAGAGAACGTGCAGCTGATTGTTCTAGGAAGTCAACATCATAACCACCATCATATTCATCATATATAGGAAAATCAACAACATATGCAATGTCATCTAACAATAAAAGGCTTGAGACATCAACCTGCTCTTCAACAAGCTGATTTACAAATTCATTTTCTTGACTGTCTACAAATGAATACATAAAACAATCAGTTTCTTGCTCATGATGACAAAGATCGGGATGTAAATCAACTTATTGTTTATGCACAATCTCATGTTCTTCTTCTACACCATCATTCTCTATATTAGCAACACCCTTTAAATTCTAATTTTGCAAACTTTGACATGCTTGAAGATTGTCTTCCACTTCTTGAGCATTATTGAATATCTGCTACAAAGACGTAGACTTCCTCTCCATCAGAAGAAAAGATAATTATGATTTAAAGGTTGTTACATAATGGAGCATGGCAGTGACTTCAATAGGTTGGACTTCTTTAGGAAGTTTATAATAAAGACTAGCAAACCTCCTATTGAAATTTGAGATGGTTTCATCTTTCATTCTTCTCATGGCATAAAACTCTGAAAGGAGTAGATTCCATGACTTTCTCTCACCCCAAAATCTATGGAAAGCTTCCCTCAATTCATCCCACGAGCTAATTGACTGAGGCTGCAAATGTCTAAACCATGCTTTGGCATCTCCTTGTAAGGAATGAGAAAATTCCCTCATAGAAACATCATCATGTTCAATCTCAAAAAGGTCTATAAAATGCTCAAATTCCTGAATATGTTTTTTCAGTCAAATGTCTGTCAAGCTCTCCATCGAACCTAGGAAGGTACTTATAATATTTCACAAGAAAATCATGAAGGATGGAAGGTAATTTAAGAGGATTGTATCTTTCTTGAATCTTGGAGGGTGTAGGATTAAGAACATAAGGTACAAGCTCAGCTTTGGTCTCATTAAGCTCATAAGAATGATCATGAACATTATATGGATCAGAGGAAGGAGCTTGGTGAATATCGGTTATACAAGAAGGAGGTATACCTACAATTTGCAATGAAGGATATACAAGGGTAGATCTATGGGATTCATTTGAATGCAATAAGTGAAGAAATATTCTTTTGAAAAACATAGGAAAGGAAAAGAAGATATTGATAAAACCGAAAAGTACTTCTTGAACTAAACTTAAGCTCGAGTACCTCATTTTTCATACTTCTCTTCCATATCTCTGTCCACAGGTCTCATTCTCCAGTGGATTCTTTGAATCACATTTGAAGCTTGATTAACGTTGCCATGAAAACTTTATCTCTGGATTCTTCTGCCAGTGGAATCACCTTCAAACTGATTTTCAGATGTGTGGAGTCGTCAGAGAAGAAATACATCCAATATGTGCCTAAGTGTCTATTGCTCTCAGACCTTATAACTTCAACAATGTCATTCTTCCCAGGGAAAGATTCATTTAATTCCATCCCCGACAACGACGTCAGAATGTTAGCACTTTGTAGATATATTTGGCTGATAAACAGACGAAAAAGGTAACTTTTTCAACCAACTTTGAGACTTGAAACTAGCCTTTCGGATCTAGAGAGGGCTCTCTTAGAAATGGTACGGTCTCCGTGCAAGATATGGATTTTCACACAATGGCTATATTTAAGACCGATGATAAAATGGTTTCTGGTTATATTGGCACAGAAAAGTAAAACTTGGGCTATGGGGTCGATCTGAGGAAGAAACAAAAAAAATGACTCAGTGACTGGATTCGAGAGGAAAAGGCTAGGCGAGCAACATCCTTCAGTGTAAACCGTAAAGTGTGGCGAAAGAAAAAACACAGGAAGAAACCGCTGTGGATGAATTCAGAGTTAGGTTGAGAGGAAAACGTTTTGTCTAAGTGGCGCGAACAAGGGGCACTGTACAATGAGTCCACAGGTTCAAAAATTCGTTCCGAAATAGACAGTATGAGATATGAAATAAAAGGTAACATGAAAACAAATACGCAAAGAAAGAGACACAATACATCTGACTATTGCAACTAGAATCTTTTCATCAAATCATAGGACCTTTGCATTAAATTTCGGTCAAAAAACTCAGATTACATACAATAGAACTTGCTTTCTCAAAATTGCCAACCAACCATGTTTACATGAAAATGATCTCCATATATATAAATATAATGTCACCCTTGGCTGTTAGCGTCGACCTACTCTCTACTGGAATCATGTATCCGTTTTCTTTGAAAGAGAACAATAACTTTGATGGATTTACTAAAAATAGGAAACCCGACTTTTACAAACCATAATCGTAACCGAGATATTCTTTACAATCATTGATCATGATAAAAATTAGACCCTATGGTTGTGATAAGTCATCATTTTCACTGTTGGACACTCTTTCATCCCTGCACAACAAGTCGGCTACGCAACAATAACCTACAACAAAAACGCAATAGAATGCGCAACAAACTAGGACAATAGGTGTTAAATATGACATTTTATATCAGTCATAATTTTTTTTTTTTATAAATTGAGAGAGTTTTTTGTATATAAGGTCGTTATAAAGAAAAACCTCTCTTGATTTCTTGAAATTCATCTCCATCTGGATGGAATACGTGTCGCAAAAACATGTCTCAGACAGGAAATCACAAAAACTGAAAAATAGGGCTCAAAGGTTCCTTTGAATATCCCAATCTGTGACATATTTTACAAATATGAGAGGTTTTTATTACTTGTTTTGTCCTCAACAAAAACCTCTCGGGGATTTTCAAAATTCCCCTCCAATTGGTCATATATTGATCTTGAAGTTGACCACTAAACCAGTAATTTGCGCAGTGCAACTTGTAGCCTGTGCGCAGGAAAATTCACTGCACGACAACATCCTATGTGTGACATCCCACTATGTGATGAAATACACTACGCAACAACATCCACTGCATGACAACCCATTGTGTGAAAAAATCCATTGTGTGACGAAACCCACTGCGCGACAAAATCCTATGCACGACAACCCACTACACGACGAAACACACTGCATGACAACATCCTATGCGTGAAAACATCCTCTGCATGACGACATTCTCTGCGTGACAACATCCTCTGCATGGTGTGCAGTGAATTTTGCAGCGCGCAGTTGCAAATTGAAATGGGAATAAATAAATGATAAGCTTCCCTTTGAAATTGGCCCTTGAAGATGTTAGATGATGTCAGGCATAAAAACAACAAGGGTGCTAATAGGCACGAATTTGCAAATTGTTGAAAAACCTCTAACCTTAGCCATGAAAATCACGGTGCTAACACCTTCAACCTGTAGCTGACCTGAGTTTTAGATCTCTGATCTTCAACAACATTTCTTCATAGGTCCACGACCCTTGCACTATCTGCTCGCAGATGTCCATGCTTTTCCCCACTGCAGCTCATGTATGTCCACACTTTTCCTCCTGAAACCCATGGATTTACTCAAAGAACATGGATCTATAAATTTTTCTCCGTACTTTTGGCTTCTGCAAAATTCTTTCATCACTAGACTTTGCTAACTCTAACTTATTAGCTTCAGTTATGCTAATTAGTATTCACATAAGTGATATTCAATTTGACTATTCTCTCTATTTTAATGATGATCTCATGATGACATGAAACTGACATGCAACTTGTTAACTTCTGTTTATAGTTACTTTAACATGCAACTGACATGCAACTTGTTAACTTTTGTTTACAACTACTTTACTTTGACATGCAACTTGTTAACTTCCTATCCAAGGGTTGACATCAATGACAACCAATATTTCAACAATTCAATGACAACCAATATTTCAACAAACCCCCCTTTGGCATTGATGGAAACACTTAGACACAACACTTTTCATGCTCATGTTGGCTACCCTTGTCTTCATGCCTCTTCTCTAAATTTCCATGCGTCTTTTTTTCTCTCTCCCTTTGACATTAATGGAAAAGGGTGACTTCTCCTTGGGGTTGCTCCCCCTATCTATAAGCCTTTGATCTGTATTGATGTTTCTCTTCATGGTGATTCCTTGTGTAAATATTTGATAACAAACATTCAAAAAACATTCAAGTCTTTCATGATTACTTCTGCTCTCCCCATGTCTTACTATGCCAACTTCCATGTATATCAGTGTGGGGTTGAAACTACTCCTAGTTTCTATCACAAATACTCAAAATTCTCCCTCGAAAGAGGTTTGGTGAAGATATTCGCAATCTGCTCTTTTGTCCCAACATACATTACCTTGATGTTCTTCTCTGTAACTTGTTTTCATAGAAAGTGAAACTTGATCAGAATGTGTTTCGTCATGGAATGCATCACTGGATTCTTAGAGATACTTATAGCATTGGTATTATCACAGGATCATAATAGCCTCATCATATTCCACCTGTATGTCTTGCAAATTTTGATTCATCCAGAGAACCTATGTACAACATGTCATTGATACAATATACTCTTCTTCTGTTGTGGACAACGATACTGAACACTGTTTCTTGCTCAACTAGGATACCAAAAAATCACCCAAGTAGAAGGTTGTTCCACTTGTACTTCTTCTATCATCAACACTTCATGCCCAATCCACATCTATGTATGCAACTAGAGATAAATCATTCCCTTTTGGATACCATAATCCATAGTCTTCATGCATGAAGTCAAGACACCGATACCTAGTTGCAATTTACCTCATGCCGAGAAGATAATTGGTCTTCTTATATTAACATAGTTTATCTTTTTTTATCCAAAAATTGTAAAATACTAATTATAGCATACATAATATGTATTTTGATTATAAAATATTTGGATAAAAATTGAAAATATAACATTAATATCATAAGTAATATATTTGAAAAATGGGCATGAGTAAGTTGGTGATCCGAAATCCACTGACTTGATTTGCAAAATTATAAGTGTGGATTATCTTAGCTCAATTTTTAAAGCATTCAATGAACAACTGAAAAGCTAAATTGAAGAAAAGAACAACATAATCAAAGACAAAAATACATAAGCAAGTTGATAACAGAGTTCACCCATCTTGGGCTACGTCTCCAAGCCTACTTCAACCGTGCAACTGCTCCATTAATGATGTCAAATGCTTAATTACATCAAATAGTCTCCAACCTACACAAAATCTTTTTTTGGCCTATTTAGGAAGGCTGCAACATGCTTGGGAACAACTTTCCCTTCTCCTTCTATAGTAAAAAAGGATTGAAAATGCTTGGTCCTTCAATTATACAGGAAACACATCTGTATAATAATGAATACTCAACAAAAACCTTTCAATGAAAATCCATTGATCTGCTACAAATGGTTTACTAGCCTATCAATACCTCTCTCCACTCTTGGTTTTCCAACATTTGGCTTACAAAACCCACTTCTTCAAAGTTTTATGTAGGAAAAACTTCGACATATAAACAATTCTGCAACAATTTATTTGCAAATTTTCACTTGTTGGGATTTCAGGCTATACAAAATATTTGTAGTTTAAATAATTAAATATTTGCATGCCTTAACAAGGCATATGTTGTGGCATAGTGGTTAATCCACCAATTTTTTGGGTGGAGGTCGTGCGGCCAAGCCCGCAGACCCCCCTTTGGCATATATTTACAACAAACCACCTTAAATAATATATTTATGGTTATCCATAATAAGATTCACCCGTGGTATGTTGGTTAAATTGTTGGTTTGTTGTGGTGAGGTTGGGGGTTCGATCCACCCGCCCGACGGTTTCAGAATTGATAAGGCCCTTTTGGGAAAATCCAACATGCCACGTGGCGGCCTCTGATTGCCTCACGTGCAGGCCACATCCGTACAGAGTCAACCATTTGCATCAACTTGCCACACCATCCTTCCATGTCATTATCCATACTGTCTAGTCAACCTGCCACGTCATCAATTGTATTGTCCCATCAACATGCCACATCAACATTCATACATCCTAGTCAACATGCCATATCAACATCCATACGATCCAGTTAGAATGCCACACCAGCATCCATTCAGTGTGATATCCTTACTTCCACGTGTCATGGTTGTACTGCCACGTGTCATCTTTTGGTAATGCCATGTGTCATCCATGTTAGCATTTTTGCCTATTTTTCCAAAAAATTAGAATTCCATAACTTTCTCATACGACATCCGTTTGAGCCCGTTCAAGTGTCATCGGAAAGCTATCATCGAGCTGTTAAACATGATTACATTTTCTCTAGAATTCAATAACATCAATTTTACTTAGTTGTAGAGATCCTCTTGGATCAATTAGTGAAGGCAAATGGCTAACACCATCTTAGGGTTGAATGGTAGCAAGGGAAATCTAGGTTCCCAAGCAAGGTCCAAGGGTTGAATCATAGCGAGGCCAATAAAGGACCAATGAAAAGAGGTAAACCAAGGATTTATCAATTAGTAACCCAAGTGAGATCTTAAAGTTGAACCACAACTAAGGCAATGGTGTACTAGTGAAAAGAGAAATCAAGGCCCCAAGTGAGGTCTTAGGATTTCTTATATCAAATTTATTAATGAAAAAAATAAATCTCCCACATTTCTTCCTTATAAAATATAATATAGAATAGAACATATAGTAATGTCTCTCCACCGTCCAAAATGTTTATTATAAGTTTTCAAATTAAAATTCAAAATCATTGCCGCAGGTTTCAAGAAAATCCCCATCGCTTCACAATTCTAGGTTCCGCGTTGAACCTATTTAGAACGGACCAGGCACATGAAACAAAAAGACTTTGAACAAAACACTCACTTTCTCTCAAAAAGGAAAACTATTTGTTTACTTTCCTTGAAATGGAAACTGTCTAAGAACCTGTTAACCGCACCTATCTTCTTTCTCGATGCCTTTTGTCACTATCCATTCTCCCAATGTCAGATCCTCCAGATTCAGTCCTCTTTTAAGCACAACCAGACAAGCCACTAGTGGGAAAAAGCAAGCCAGACATGCATGGATTCCTTCCCAAATTTGCCGGCGTTGGTCTTATCCTAAAGAAAACTGTATTTTCACATTGTCAAGACCGATCATGATTATCCATATTAAATGCTGCCATTTCTTTTTCATCTCGAACACGTTACACAAATTCCTGTGAATGATCCAGTTAAGTTATAAAATGATTTCTTCATTCTCAGATCAATAACTAGTAGTTTGATTTTACAACATTTTCGATCTATGCTCTATACACTTCTCATTGATGGAAACACTTAGACACAACACTTGTCATGCCCATGCTCGCTCCCCCTGTCTTCATGCCTCTTCTCTTCATTTCCATGCCTATTTTTTTTTCTCCCCCTTTGACATCAATGGAAAAAGGTGACTTCTCCTTGGGGTTGCTCCCCTTGTCTGTAAGCCTCTAATATCTATTGATGTTTCTCTCCATGGTGCTTCCTCATGTAAATATTTGATAAAAAGTATTCAAAAATCATTCAAGTATTTCATGATTATTGCTGCTCTCCCCTTGTATTACTGTGCCAAATGTCATGTAGATCAATGTGGGGCTGAAACTACTCCTAGTTTCTATAAAAAATACTCAAAATTATCCCTCGAAAGAGGTTTGGTGAAGACATTTGCAATATGTTCTTTTGTCCCAACATACTCTACCTTGATGTTCTTCTATGTAACTTGTTCCCATAGAAAGTGAAACTTGATCAACATGTTTTTCGTCTTGGAATGCATCACTGCATTCTTAGAGATACTTATGGCACTAGTATTATCACAGAATATCATAATAGGTTCGTCATATTACACCTGTATGTCCTGCAAAGTTTGCTTCATCCAGAGAACATGTATACAACATGTTGTTGCTGCAATATACTCTACTTATGCTGTGGAAAAATATACTAAAGATTGTTTCTTTCTCAACCAGGATACCAAAAAATCACCCAAGTAGAAGGATTCTCCACTTGTACTTCTTGTATCATCAACACTTACTGCCCAATCCACATCTTTGTATGCAACTAGAGATAGATCATTCCCTTTTGGATACCATAATTGATAGTCTTCAGTTGCTTTGAGATCTCTGAATATTCTCTTTACTTCCATAACATGTGTTTCCTTCGGTGCTTCTTGAAATATTGCAACCTATCCAACTGCTAGCATCACATCCAGTCTCGATGTTGTCACATAGAGTAAACTGTGAATCACCGTTATGTAGAGTCTTTGATCTACATCCTTGGATTTATCATATTTTCTCAATTTGCAACTAGTCTGCATGGGAGTACTTACGGGCTTGCAATCTATCATTCCAAACTTCTTTAGCATTTATTTTATATACTTGGTCTGGGAGATGAAAATACCTTTACCTTGATGACATCTGTAGATTCCGAAAAAGAAAGAAAAATCACCAAATAATGACATTTCAAATTCATTATGCATGTCTTTAGCAAATTTTTGACTCATCGTGTCATCATCACTTCCAAAAATAATATCATCAACATAAACTTCAATCATTAATATACTATATTGATTTACCTTTATGTAGAGATTGTTGTATGCATTGCATTCCCTAAACCCTTGTTGTTGTAGATACCTGTCAAATATTGAATACCATGCTTTGGGGGCTTGTTTGAGTCCATGCAGTGCCTTCTTCAATATGAAAACATAATCTTCCTTTTCTGATAGTAGAAATTCTTTTGGTTGTTCTATGTATACTTATTCTTCTAGTTCTCCGTTTAGGAAGGTTGATTTTACATCCATATGATATACTTTGATTTTATTCGAACATGATAAGCCAAGTTCAGTCTGAATGCTTCCATTCTGGAAACTGGGGAACAAGTTTCTTCAAAATATATTCCTTCAACCTGAGCATATCCCTTGCTTTATTCCCAGTTACCTGTCCATCCTCGTTCAACTTGTTTATGAATACCCATTTTGTTCCAATCACATTCTTATTCTTAGGCCTTGGAACGAGTTCCCATGTTTCATTATGATCTATCTGATCCAATTATTCTTCCATAGCTTCGATCCAGTGTTCATCAATGTTTGCTTCTTCAAAATTTTTGGGTTCAATTGTGGACAATAGTTCTAGATTTCTTTGTTCTGGTGAGCACAATTTTCTTCTAGTTTCAACTCCTTCATCTTTATTCCCAATGATCTATTTTAGTGGATGATTTTTTTGCACTTGCTGACTAGGAATTTTGGGAGATATCTGAAGATTATGCTGGTCATCTTCCTCTTCCTCTACTTCTAGTTTCTCTTCTCCTTATTCCACTTCTGCTTCTTCTTTCAAATCCTCTTCTCATTCCCGCTCTGTCGAGGCTTTGATTTATTCTTTGGGATTTTTTACACTTGTACCATCAATCTGTACATTGATGCTTTCCACTATTCTATTGAGTCTCAGATTGAAACATTTGTAATCCTTTCTCTTGCTTGAGTACCTGACAAATATTCCTTTGTCAACTCCGGAGTCAAATTTTCCAATCCTGTTGCCTTCTCTTTTAATATAACACTTTATTTCAAATACTCTAAAATGGTTCACATTTGTCGGTTTTCCTTTCCATAGCACATAAGGAGTCTTATCACTATTACTTATGAGCATTCTTCTGTTTAGAATTGCTATATGTACTACATGTGCCCAAAATATGTCACCCAACTTGCAATCTTTCAACATGGTTCTGGCCATTTCTTGTACTGTCATGTTATTTCTTTCAGCGACTCTGTTTTGTTGAGCTGTCTTGGTTGTTGATAATTACCTTTTTATTCCATGTTCGCCACAAAAATCCATGAATTATTTCGATGTAAACTCTCCACCATTGCCTGATCTCAAACATTTTATTTTCAAGTCTATCTCTATTTCAACCATCTCTTTGTATATCTTGAAGTGTTCAAATGCCTCTGATTACTTCTTGAGAAATAAAATTGCAGTATTTCTTGTGTAGTCATCAATCAATAATATGAAGTATGGTTCACCATTTAATCATTTTGTTCTGGTTGGTACACATAGATTGGTATGCACAATTTCCAATGGTTTTTTCGTTGAGTACTCCTTTGATTTGAACTTGGTCCTGGTCTGTTTTCCCTAAAGAAAATGCTTACATAGAGTATTTGTTGGCTTTGAAATTTCAGGCATTTATTTTACTGTTTCCTTTGTACTGATTTTGACAATATTGTCAAAGTTCACATGACCCATTCTTCTGTGCCAGACCCAAATTTCATTTTCCTTCCCTAATAAACAACTATCTTTTCTAATTTCATTCAAAACATATATGTTGTTCAGAGTCCTTATCTTTGTTGCCACTAGATTTCCTAATCCTTCTTTCCTAATTTTGCATTTCTCTTAGCCAAACTGAAGTGTGTATCCTTGATCACACATTTGAATTACACTTAGAAGATTGTGTTTCACATCTTTGACCAATAAAACATTTTCTTCCATGACATCTTTTCTTCCAAGCTTAATTGTTCCTCTACCTATAATTTTATTTCAATGATTATTGCCAAATGAAACTGATCCATCTCTTTATTTCTTCAGAGTTAGAAACTTGTTCTTGTCACCTATCATATGCTTCTAACAACCACTGTCAACATACCAATCACTTTTCCTGTGTTTGGATTGTAGAGAAAGAGAGCATTAATTCTATTTTATTTTCCATATCTCTCGTGGTTTCGATATCTCATTGTTAATGTTCTTCTTTGATTCCTTGGGTGGAATAGTCAATGTACAATTATTCACTATGTGTCCAAAATTGTTACATTTGTAGCATTCTACTTCATTGCTCAATGAACCAAAACTGCTTTGGTTTATGCAATATGCTTCATA
>JASDQU010685489.1:90858-103947 GCA_032191745.1 Picea mariana | reverse complement strand
AAAAAATTCAATGCCTTTAGATTCTAATACTGATCGCATGAGGGTATGCTTTCCCTATAAGCAACGTGATAGCCAATAATCAATGCCCCATTCATCACCTCTTGGGGAAACCATTGTGTATATGTTCCCTGCAAAAAATGGAGTGCTAACATGTGATAAAACTAAATGACCAAATAATAAAACATTCATGATAGTTATTCAAAATTCAATAGAAGGTTTCATCGAACCTGAAAATACAAGATATGATACGTGATCATAATTTGTTAACATATTTGATTGGTCCTCCTTCAACTGGGATAGTTCCATAGTTATACATTGACCAACAGGGAGTGAAACATAATCCCATCTATCATCCTAATGTGTGTATTCACAATCATCCCATTTATTAATACTACATGGACCATAAAAGAAATACATTTTTCTCATCCATATTTCAACTCTTACATTGTCTCATGTTTGAATTGAATGGAATCCATGATTTCCTTAGATGTTTTTTCATTCATACCAATGTGATCAATCTACATCGACCACCTCTAAAACATGTATATGTACATGTCCTTTCCTATGTGATTGGTCTTCATGGGTTCATGTTCCCTCTCCCATTACTGAAGAATACTATATGGTGATGGATTTCACATATCGAATGAGGGAAGTACATCATGTATTTCCTTCATAACGATATTTTGATGCATGTACTTGCTCCATAATGCTCCCCTTTCCTGTGCCCAAACTCAAAATAGTTCCAAATGTGTGGTACCTTGATTTTTTTGTACAACATAAACAACTATTGAAATAAACGATAATTTTTGAACTGGCATGCAAAACCATATGACCAGATCCAATGTTGATCCATCTGTATGTTCTTCTCCTTGAGGTGATTGTAAAAAAACTGAAAGAAATGTTGTACATAGGCTAAGTTATGGCATTGATCATCATTTATATAGAAGTGATACTCCTTCAATATAAATCTATTTACTCTGTTACTAGCTAGCCCACGTCTGTATGTGATATGGATCATTGTGCTCACCTTATATGAGTGATAATATTGGATTTGAATCTCATTTTGTAGTTGAAGGGTGTAGTTCTTAGAAAAATCAACCATTGAAAAGACAATACCAATGGGAAATGTATCTCTGCATATTCTAAAATTCTCATTTTCCATCGAGCCACATGGACATGATGAATATATTTTCATGTCTTTTCGACTAATTCCTTCATGAAGTCACATATGCGTACCTGGGAAGTCACCAATTGTACATTTTTTCTTCCCTTTCCTCCATTAATATCATATGCAACATATTTGATGATTTGCAAGGAAACCTCCTTCCTCCCAAATTCGTATTGATGGATTACATGGATTAACATTCTTAGTAATGCCATTCCACTACACCTAGGGCATGTCCCATCTAAGTATTATTTTCGATAAAATGTACAACCCTCTTGCCTTGTATGCAGGATGTCATGAATAAAGTCTCTAGATGACAATGACAACAAAATAACCAAGCATTCCTGCAAAATGGTGTTATGCAATACATGAAATATATGTGTGTGTGTGTGTGTGTGTGTGTGTGTGTGTGTGTGATAATAATAACCATACTCAATGTGATATATACAACAACAAATGTTACAAATTGTGTTTATTCGAACATGCCAAGACTTGCATTTATGGAAATATTTTTGGCCCAAGTTAAGTGCACTATCTATTTTCCTTAATCTCTCATACAATCATGTTTATTTAGTGTAAATAAAGTTTTTAATATGGGGTTGCTACTTCCTAGAAACCCTTCACAATTTTATCACATTTTTAGTTGGAAGAAGGCCCAATGTTCTCTTTCCAAAAATCCTATAGTAGTCCCTCAACTGCTCCAATTAACTTCATGTCAGAACGAGGTAGCCTACCAATGAAGGTCTACAAAAATTTTGGGCCACCTCTCTCGATGCTATCTCATTTATTAGAATATTTTTTAAGATTTTCGATATTTAATTCCATGAGATGAGAGGTTTGTTGGACCAAACAATCCTTTCTTGTGATCTTGCTAACAATTGATTTGACAAGAAACATAAAGCTTAATTATTGTCTTTAGAACGTGATTTCTTATCAATTTCTTGAAAACTATCCACAAGGTTTCTAACAATATGATGATTTTTTTCTAAACTTTTGATTGTTTTAATGGCTAGAGTTCTCCTAATAGTAGTCAAGCTTCTATATTTTAACAAAGGAAAGAATAACTGACATTTAGTGGCATCATAGTTTGGTTAAAAATATTCTTTAATGATTTTATAGAAATGCTAACGAATAGTATGGTTAGGTAGATTACCTTAAAGTGATGCTAGATCGCTTTCACACACCTTAATGAGTTTAGGAGTTATTTTTCGTAGAATTCTCAATCTAGGTAGGGACGATGAACCTATATTCTGACACTCTTGATCCTTCAATAATTGACGCATCTATTTTGGGAGGAGAGTGAACATTCCCATGAATAGTTTATGGAATGTATGATTTTCCATCAAGAGGTTGCACCAAAATAACTTATTCACAAGAATGTTCTACACTAGTTGTCTCTCTAATTTCATCCATTGTATAATTATCTCCAAGAAAATCCTCCATCATCTAGTCATCCACAACAACTTGTCTTGATGAGATAATGATTTGAGGTACAATAGAAGTTTGAACTGGATTGGTCTATACTAAACTCCTACACTTTGCTTGTGGTGATGGAGGACAAACAACAATTACATCTATTCCACTAGAAATTGGATTTCCCTCTTCTGAAATCCTATGTTTTGATACATGTAACCTTGCATTTTCTTTTTCTTCATGTAACATTATGTTCTACTGAGAAACAGGTTTATTGAATTATTCTATGACGACACTTGCGTGCAAGTGATCTAGTTATGGTACATTATGATTTTGTTTCGATTATGATATATATATGATTATGATAATGATGTGTTCTGACTTACTGTTATTTTGATTTATATGTATTGGAAGATGTTATTGACAAGTTTCCTGAGTGTGCAAGACACATGATAGGTTATGGATGTTGATGGCATCAATGAAATTCCTTGGATTCCAGATTGAGTCAGGGAGTGGGTTGTATTTGTTTCAATATCTCATTTTTCGCACATGTGGCGTATGATTGATTAGAGTATGATTTATGTATATGGATTATTGAAACTATTTTTGTTAGTGGATGAAGGCTTGATGATTCTTGCTAATCCGACTCACATAAGGAGTAAAGGGGCCATGCAAAAAAACCAAACATTTGAGGGAAAGGCGTGGCAACAACGTTGTCACAACCTACTAGCACTCCTGCCATGGACTGAATTGTATATTAATGATTACATAGTTCAAGAGGTCGATGATGTCATGAGGGAGGACTAAGATAGTTTCTCACGAATATTTCTAAGGGGCGCGCATAATGAAGAATCCTTATTCCTTAGAATCCCTTAGTCTCTCAGAAGGTTGATCGAATGGAGTGTTGACTCTAAGTGTATGATAAAATTTGAAAACCAGTCAAAGGTGAGTGGAACCCTTGGAGCAGAGAAGTGCATCTTGAAGGGCATGCTCCATAATTAAAATTATCAGTCAAATAAAACTATGTGGCCTAAGAAACATTGAAATGGTTAGACATTATTAAAATAAAATAATTCATTAGTCAGTAAATTATAAATTGAGAATCCTAACATGATTCTAAGCCTAAGTCTAAGACCAAGCTTAAGTCTAAGTTTAAATTAAGAGACTAATTCAATAATATTAAATAAATTAAAATAATTTAGATAAATCAAATTGTAGGAAAAAGTGAGTAAAATCTAAAAGTTGCATAAAATGCAATGTGTGCATGAAATTAATAAATTGGTTTTTTAATAAAATAATAATAATAATATGAGAGAACAGGTGTACACATAGAATAATATCTAGAGTTAAACTACACTAATTATAACTAGAAGAAGACTCCTAATCAAACTCCAACTAAGATCTATTTGGAGACACTCATTAAATGAAAAATTGGGGAACAAATGGACAACTAAGAGATAAAATAGGAACAGATTGTGGAATGTGAGGGAAATTGGCTTTTTAAATAAAATAAAAATGGTAATTACTTGTACAACTTGGGGAGAGTGTGACAAGTGTGTGGGTGAACAATCATAATTTATTTGTTATAAAAATTTGATTATTTGTGCATGAGAAAATTTCTATAAAACAAATGGTGTAGAAGGGAAATGGATCTGACTTTTGGATAGTACTGTTATGCTATCAAATTTGTTTTGAATATGTTTTACTTATGAGAGTTGGGAATTGAAGTTTGCGAAAGAGTGGAAGTTTTTCCTTGCAAGGAAAAATTGAGAAGTATTGTGTTTTGGTTTCTTGTGCATGGCCCCTTTGAAACTCTGGGGGTAAGGGGGAAGAAAATACCCTAGCATTGGTTGGGAGGTATTGGTGAAGTTTTGGATTGCAAGCATAATGAAGAAAAAAATGTTGCACATACATATAAAACATATAAGAATAATAAATATCAAATTTTATTCAATTAAATTTTGTAATGTCTATACATTGGATTGATTGAGGAAATATATAAAATTTTGTATCGCTAATGGTATTTTACTATTCAGAAAATCGATGAGTGGGAAATGACAAAATTATAGACTTTTTAATTGAATTGGTTGAAAAGGAATTCGTATAACCACTTTTGTATTGGCTATGACCTCCTTGTTGTTCGATAAAATGATAATCCAAATAAGGATCAAATTTTTCTATACTTTTTATTTGTCAATGACATACTCTCAAAAGTTACACGGTGTAGTACGAAATTTAATTGTCCCAAATAAATTCAATTACTTTCGCTATGAAATGCATTGGCGTAATGCTGTAAATATTAAATGTTATGTAATATATTACATTTTAAGAGAACAACGAAGATTAAAATGGAAGAGTTTACAGTAATTTTCTCAATGAAAAGTGTTCATAACTTCTATGCATTTATAAAGGTGTCTCTTACCCTAATTACTTTTTCACTTTTACTTTATAAGATTAAAAAATTATTAAACCACTATACTTATGTAAGTAAAACCAATATTAACTTTCAAACTACTCTTACACCTGGTCTATTACGTTCTCTACCATTTCTTACACGTTGCCTGTCGTTACCCTTTCTTCTATCGTTATGTTACATTTCACTACCTCGCATGGTGAGGAGTGGGATTTAGTAGGTTTTTAATTTTTACTTTTTTCTGTTACTTTGACAAGGTGGCGTGAATTACTTGGGTCTGTTCACTTCTCAATCAATTATGAAGATATGGCATAATAACATATGAAAGGAGTGCAAATAAACGATTCGTCATAAATTTTTATCTCCTGACAAATAAGAAGAGTGGAAAAAAATATGGGAGGGAGTAATTAAATACATTTACATATATCAAGATATGCATGTTATTGATTATTAGGAGAAAGAGTACAAATGGCAAATATTTTTATTCATATTATGAATTCATGTGTTGTGGGCATTAGGAGAAAGAGGATGAATTGCAAAGAATTCTCTTGATATTGTGCATTTATGAGCTATTGTGCATTCAAGCATTAGGCATCCAGTTCCATTCCATCTAGGTACTAATATCAACTTGTGTTTTTTATTTATGCCTTCACTTTATCATTATCAGTATTTATTTTATCAGTCTTTGTTTTATTTATGTCTTTTAATCAAAACATGCATTCTATTGAGCATCAGGAGAAAGATGACGAATTGAAAATACTGCTATTGATATGCTTTATTGTGCATTCAGGCATCAAGCATACAGTTCCATTCCATCCAGGTATGAGTTTTTTATTTATGCGCTCACTCCATTAGTCTATCAGTATGTATTTTAATTGAGTCTCTGCCCTCTTTTGCTTATCATGAATTGTTTTGCTCATCAGGAATTGTTGTTGATCAAAATAATGAAAAAAATCTACTTCCATTTGATTCAGGCATCTATGTACCCGACCCGACCACCTATAATTGAATCTGTGAAATGCTCAAAATTTACCGCTAGGAAGCTTATTTTCACTTAATTTAGGATTCAAAAACATTCGGTCGCTTATTATAGGGAATAAAGAATGAAGAAGTGAAATCGAGATAAAAAATTAAATTGCATTTTGTTTTTAAATTGTATGAAATCGAGACAGAAAATTAAATTCCATTTTATTATTAAATTGGATTTTCTTTAAATTGTATGAAATCGAGACAGAAAATTAAATTCCATTTTATTATTAAATTGGATTTTCTTATTATCCCGACTTGTGATAATTGTCTTCATTGTGTGAAAAGTCACATTTAGAATTGTCCTTTCATTTTTTTAATTAATTAATTAATGGACTATCACCTCCTTACACTGATAATTACCAGTAAAAAAAATCTAATATTTAGATTCATCTTTTTACTTTTGTAACTAACAAAAAAATTGAATTACCAAATTTTAATGATAATTGCTTTATAAAATTTGAAAAAACAAATACTAAATTCCTTTTAAAGATGGGTTTCTCATCACTATTTTTTCTTGTTTAAAATGGAAGAAAGATCTCTCATCAATGTTTTTTTCCTGGTAATACATAGAGGATATTAGAACCCTTTGAAAAAAAATTATAATCAAAAATATAATTTTCACTTTTTTAAATAATTTAATCAATCTGCTCATGAACTTTGAAACCCTAACCCTAATATTACCTTAACCCTAATAGAACCCTAATATATATCACCTTTGTTGTGTCATTCAAACTTGAACCTGAGGCTTGGATATCTATTCATCACTCACATCTATATCTATAGGATTTTGTTTTATGGATCAAAAGACAAGTAACCTCTGTGATGGTACTTCCCCATCCACCAATGCTTGGGGAAACTCATTACTAAAGCTTTAGGTCAAATTCTAAACCCATAACACTTCTTTTATGTCACAAAATTCACATAGGGACATCCATCGATGGAAGCATTCCTCAAGATAAAGTAACCCGACAAATACTAAATTTGAAACAAATGAAAAGTATGCAAAAAATACCTACTTTTCTCAAAGGAGGTAGAAAACTAGGGAAAGCTTCCCAGTGTGCAACAGGAAATTCAACTCAGATGAGAATTTTTACCTCAATAGCAGAATTGGAACATGAAAATGAAAAGGCATCATTCAGGAATGAAAACAAAATTCAACACACCCTCAAAAATACCAAGAAAATGCAAGATACAGGAATGGCGAATGTACTTTGAACTTGGTCTGAGTAATGAAAGAATTAAGTGCACAATAGATTTAACGGTATAAATAATGGTCTCCTTTAATTTCAAAATATGAGAATTAGAGATGTATCACAAAACACAATCCAATTTTCATCATAGTAACATGGGGTCATTAAAATGTATGACACTTGGAGATTTGATTTCTTTTATATACAAATATTAATATCTTGTTGATTTGTCATAGTTTCAACGAGGAACGCAAAACTAGAATGTACTCAAAATTGGATTCTATATCCCAGATTAAATGCAATTATTCAATGAATATGAAGAGGTTTAGGAAGGAACATGATTGTATGTATTAAATGTTTCTTCATAGCAGTCCACTTTGAAACATTACAAACATCAAAAACCATGCTATGAATTAAATGATTGACCATAGAAAATCATGTCTGTATTGATTGACCACAGCAAATTGGATTATGTATCGCAGATTGAATGCAATCATTCAATGAATATGAAAAGGTGTAGTAAGGAACATGATTGTATGTATTAAATGTTTCTTCACAACAGTCCACTTTGAAACATTACAAACATCAAAAACCTTGCTATGAATTAAATGATTGACCATAGCAAATCAAAAAAATGTTGTTTGAAGAATTGTAACTCGTCAAAAACTATCGTATATTTCAAAAACTCTTAATTTTATTTCTAATCATATTTGGAGTTAATCGACTTTCCTCACAATTTCTGCAGAAAATGCACGCAGAATTCTACTCCACATTGATATTTATAAACAGTTATAACAAATCATCGCAGAATTCTACTCGACATTGATATTTATAAACAGTTATAACAAATCATTGTTAATTTGAAGACATTTATGTTATCATTTATTTAACCTTTATACACTCAGAATTAAAGAACATTTAATTGCATTTCCTTTTTGTTGAGTTCTTGAAAATTAAAAACAATTATATTTAGTTTTTATTCACTCTCAAAATTTTAAGAATGTAATATCATTTTACATTTCTGAAAATTAAGATTTCTGAAAATTAGGGTTTATGTTAGGGTTTAACTTCATTCCTAGGGATTAAGCCACCTATAAAACCTTTGACATGTTATAAAAAAACATTTATTTTCATTTCCTTTTTGTTGAGTTACTCAAAATTAAAAACAATTGTATTTAGTTTCTATTCACTCTCAAAATTTTATGAATGTAATATCACTTTACATTTCTCTATATTAAGATTTCTGAAAATTATGGTTTATGTTAGGGTTTAGCTTCAAACCTAGGGAGCAAGCCACCTATAACACCTTTGAGATGTTACATTTTTTTAATTTAGAATTTCTAAAAATTAGGGTTAATATTAGGGTTTATGGTGAAGGACCTTAGATGACATTTTCAATCAAATGATATACCCATTCAAAAACATGTCTTTCTTCTAACCTTACTCATGTGTTATGTTAATTGAAGACTTTAATACTTTACTAAGTATTTAACCTTCTAATGTATGAATGCATTGACCAAGATGACTTAAGAGTTGTATGTGTCTCATATATTTTCTCTTTATTTTCATTTTTTATTTACGAATTGTTATCATTTATCATAATTGATGATATGGTGAAAACATGTTTTAGCAATAAATGATTCAATTAATTCTTCATTGCAATAGATATTACAATTTTGCATTCAAATTAAGATGGGCTAAAGTGATGAAAGGTTATCATAGCTTCAAAACATCAAGCTATGGATCCCAACATGTATTTTTAATAAGGCATTAAATTCTTACTCATTAATTGGAGATTTTAATGTTTTATTAATGTAAGCACCATTGATGGAGATTGTTTTATTAAAAAAAAAAAAAAAAATTCAGAAACTTTATTTTTATTAGCTTCAGAAATTGTATTTTTTTGAACCTAACAGAAACCCTTTTTTTCAGCTTAAATTTTTTTATTTTATTAGTTTGTTTATCTAAACAAAAAAAAAATGCATAGAACGAACAAATAGAATGTTGATAGATTTGGTTAGATGTATTTTATATTTTATATGGATAATTCTAAATGCATATATAGGTTTTGTACTGATAGATTCTTACAATTATCTGCCTACGCTCTATGAATAATGGTTTTTCAAAAGAAAACAAAAGTCAATATTAACTGTATTTTCTCTTTTCCTTTTTGTCTTCATGACAATGCTTCTATGATTCAATTGTTTTCATAGATATGTTTTTATTCATAATTGTCATAATTTATGATTTTGTTTATTTTTTCATTTTTAGTCTTTGTTATGAAATGATCCAATTAATTGTACATTTGTTTAGTGCTCAAATGATGATGGATCCGACCATCCAGAGTTCTTTTCCATTTGATATTTTGAAAATGGTGTTTATATGGATTCCTTTATCAGTGTTGACTAAGTGGAGAATTGTTTCTAAACGCTCGAAGGACGTCTTGGAAAGCCAATCTTTGTTGTCACTATGCAACCAAATTTTTATGAATGAATTTGGATTTCTTATCCCTTTCTTCCATGATCGAAACCATTATTTCCTTGGAGAATACCTTTATCAAGATGGGTGCATTTCTCGTTTTCTTGTGTCGTTTATTGATTCTAGATACAGATTTGAGTGTATAGTTGGATCCATCGTTTTTCTATCTTTTCCAACATAATAATCCCATTGCAACATTTATTTTGTGATGAATCCATTTACCAAGGCCTTTAAAAATATTAGTTGTATATCGGTTGGATATTGTGGTTTCTTTTCACTACTACAAAAAGTGACTTAATAAATATGATTAGGTTGTCTTGAAACATGTTTATAAAAGGATGAAGTTGAAGTATTGCATTTGTAGCAGCCTTGATAGGGTGTGGAGAAAGACATAACTTCCTTATGGTGGCACTACACCCCCTAAGGATGCAATATTCTATAAGAATAAACTATTTTGGTTGTATTTAGACAAAGATTATGAACATTACCCTCACTATGGCTACACAATCTATTGGTTGGATGTTTTCAAAAATGAATGGGGGTTTTCATTTGTTTCCATCACAGACATATGATGTATGTCATTAGAATTATAAAATAACTAACTAATATATCTCATCAATGATGGTTCAACCTCTGTATGGTCAATTGAGGAAGTTGAAAATTTCCAATTTGGTCAAGCCTATTCTAAACAAAGAATAGACTGTTCTAAGGATTATTGGGGATTCAAATGGACCTTATTGGAAGAAATTTCTACAAATATAAATAAAAAATGCCTCGGTTATCTTCCATTTCAAACATTGCATGGGACAATACTTATGTGCAATTTCAACGACATTCCCTTCATGTTCTACAATTTGATTACTAGGTTGTGTATTCCTATTGCTATCGATAATGTATCCATTGAACAAAGCTACATGTTTAACTTTCCTACAATTGAGAATTTCAATGATCTGATTGAAAGTGGAAATGTTTTTCCACTTATTCCAAATATGGACTCTATTGATGACATTGGGCATCAATATGATGTAATAGGTCATTCGACATCCTTTAAACATTCAATACTATATTTTAAACTTGTTTTTCTCTATTTAATAATTTTTTCTCATTGGGAATATATATATGGTTCTAACATGTTATTAGAATTTTCATATTCATATATTTATATTTTGATTATATAATTTTAAGTCTTTTTTCTAAAAACAAATTGCATATAATTTTATTTTTCCTGGTTAATCTGCCTGGAAATTTTAATCTTTCTTCTACTGCACTTGTTATGGTTATATGGTTATTACAATTTTACTTCTAACTTTTTTCCATCTCTACTTCATTATCATGTTCATGTGACTTACTATATATTCAAATGTGTCAAAATATGTTATTTTTTAGTGTGACATTATTTCCATAAAATGTGTTCTCTATATACATGGAATTTATATTACTTTAGAAAGGTTAAAATTATGTTATTATTTCTATGTAGATGTAGAAATTTCCACTGAAGGAACAAGTAAGCATTCTAACAAACACAATAGTTCACCGACATCGCGTGAGAGGGCTAATGAACTTCATCATTTATGATATCAACAAAAAAAAGATGCAATAAATGAATGCATAAGACTTCTATATCGTAGAAGCATTAGGGAAAATACTACTGAAATGGATTTTCCCATTATCCGTAAGTATCGTAGTTTGGAAGATATCATGAAAAGAAAATTTCCCATCAATGTTTCATTCCTAGAACCTTTTCATAATCCTAATATTTCATCTATTCCACAATATTCTAACAACCTTAATTTTATTGGGGAAACTTCTCGTATTCCGGAAGATCATCATGTACATAGGATATGTACGAATGAAAACCTCCATACTTCAACCAATGGAAGTGAAATTTTATGATGCAAAGAGAGGTCACCTAAGGCCCCACAGGGTCTCTCCCCATGACCTCCTGCTCACAGGATCCTTTCCAAATCTTCCGTTAGAGCCGAAGCAGCTCTTTTGAGATTCACTCGGGAATCTTCTGTGTAAAACCCAAATTCACAGGTCCTATCTCCTTTTTCTGCCTCAACCTTCTTTACCTGGCCGTGGCCATTTCCCCGATCGAGAAGATTGCTATTGGAATTCGGGGTTTCGCGTTTCGTGAGGTCGAGGGTCACAGACCTCTCGAATCCCCGATTACCGATGCGCCCATTCTCTAATTGCTAGCCCCTTCCGGCTATGCAGTGATCCATGTGACCGTGCCTACAAGGCCACAGCCTTATGACTTCTCGTCGGGAATTCGGGGTTCGTGGTATCATAAAACTCTACCCTCATGGATCCCCGATCTCCGATGTGCCTTTTCTTTTGGCTCCAGACTGAACCCTTGGTCCACGTGACCACCTCCGCGTGACCACAACTTTATCCCCCCTATCAGGTTTCGGGGTTTTGAAATGTGCAAACACCGCGTTCACGGGAATGTCGATTTCCCGATCCCTGATACGGCGTGTCATGTGCCACCTGTCCACTGTACTGGTGTTGTCTTAAACCTCGGTGGGCTGACAGCTGTCTTCCACTACAGTTCCACCTTCCTTTTGGCTCCCAACCTTTTATCTGCCACCGGTCCTTCACAGGGCACCGGGGTGACCCCACACGCTCCTCCGTCGGGATATCGTGAATCACGACTTCAAAGTGCACGGTTTTCTTACCTTCGAAAACCCCAATGCTTCAATATCCAACTTGTCCAGATCTCCTTCCACGCGTCTTGCCAAGATCAATGGTTGATATCCTTTCTCGTAATTTCAGGACTTTCAAGGCCTCGATTCCCAGCCTTACAAAAACCCGACGATGCCAATATCTCGATGTCTAAACCCTGTGCCACTTCTGTGGATCCAATGGCTATCGGGACCTTGACTCAGATCTAATGGTCCAGATCTGTCCCCCTTATGCACGCTCCTCTGGCTGATCCTGGGACTTTTAAAACCAACGGCCCGGATTATATCGACCGATCTAATGGCTACTCTGCTCCTCCCTGAGCTCCTTCTAGATGTCTGAAACCAACGGTTCAAATCCCCTTTCACCGCCCAATTCGACGGTTGCTGAGCTTCCACCTGAGCGTCAGTGCGTTCTTCTGATGCTTGGAAGAATTTATCAATCTCCCAAAAGGCCTCCACCTTTGTGATCTTTTCTCTGCGAGTTCCTCGATTTTGAGTCTCGCCGCTTCAATGAATCCCCTTAAGGATTCTTCAATTTCTGCAACTCTTGCAGAATCCCCTCATACACACGCTAGTGTTGTCCCTCCTGAGCTTACGCAAATACTCAGACCCCTTGAGGGATTTTATGTCCTTCTTCTCCCTCAAATGGATAATAAGATGCCTTCCTGGCTCTCCTACTCCAGCGACCTAAATGGCTGAGTTCCTTGGGTGTTCAGT
>JASDQU010685488.1:86454-97916 GCA_032191745.1 Picea mariana | reverse complement strand
GCAACAAAAACAAAAAATGACTATACTGAAAAGGAAATTTGGTGTCTTGCAACTCCATGTAGGTTTGAATGAACTTAATTGTGTGTGTGTGTGTGCACGCACATCCATGTGAATCCAAACCATTATACACAAATATGTAAAGTTTCTCATGTATATAGAAATTAAGGGTGCATATCACCAAAATAGCATTGAATGCAATCCATATATAAACCAAATTACATCAACAAAGAGGCTCCAAATGGCCTCTAGAGTGGAATCAGCCCAAGAAATTATGAAAATAAACCCTTGAATCAACTCCAAATCATCCCAAGAAACTCAACGCAAAAAATGTCCAAATCATCCCTTCAATTAGCACACCAAATCAACCCAACAAATTATTTAAATCATCCCTTCAATCATCTCTCAAAATCAACCTTCAGTCAACACTCCAAATATCCCAACAAATTATTCAAATCATCCCTTCAATAATCTCTCCAAATCATCCCAAGAAACTCAACTCAAAAATTCCAAATTGCTCAAATGAATTATGTGAGTGAAATGAAGGGTGGGGATCTATTTAAATAGAATTATGGAGGGGCTAGGGTTAGGTTTAGTGTTTCACTTTTTTTATTTTATTGATTGTTTTTATTAAATGAGTTTAAGTGGTCCCCATCGTTGATTGCATGGTTATGTATGGAATCGGTAAGTTTGGCATTTATGGTTGGTTCTGACTATGAAACCAACCATTACCAATTCAAAGGCTTCAATTGGATTGGTATGGCCCTAGAAATAGTCGAACTGACCATTTTTGCTAGAACCAATTGAGTTTTAATAACATTGATGCAAACACAAGGATGACATGTAGAGGGAAAACATGTAGTATCATTGACTATGGCTACCTCATTATATGGGGAAAGTAGAAATGCAGTAGAATTCACTAGGGTGGGATTCTTTTGAATTAGAACAAGTGTAATGATGGGGACCAAGGGAAATAAAGAATTGGGATTAGTAGGGCTCTAATAGAATTTCTAAGGAATGTAAGACTCTATCGTAAGGGTTCAAAGAAGTGGGGATAGGGGTTGTTTCGTGTTAATTATGCGTAGTTTGAGAAGGGGTGAAGGTGTTGGTTTGTGTAGGGAATATGATTCAAGGGGGTGTACTCCTCTTACAATTGATTAAATATAAGGTTAACCATCACGAATTTGAATTTTTGAGGTTCAATGGTGGAAGTGTTGTGGGAGGATTCCTTGAGGATAAGAGTGGTCAGAGGGGGGAAAATTCAATTCAAAATCTCTAAGGGATAAGATGAATGAGACCATTTGAGGAAATTTATCATGATGGTGTGATATATGTCAACCAAACATGTATGCATGAACTCATTGGTATCATGTGAACATTATTGGGATGGTTCATCATAGGTTTGTACCTTAGTGTGATGGCATTTAGGGACATGCAACTAGTGGAAAGATATTTAGGGGAGGTCTTTGGAATGATGTTGAGAAGAATTGAGTGAAGAGGAAGGATCTAGAAATTTGTCTGAACGTTTACCTTTACCATTATTGTGTTGGGAAGGTGGCATGTTGAACTTGGTCTTTGGTAACTACAAAAACGTACTTCTATGAATTCCTTCTTCAACTATTGTGTGTGTGTCCTATTTCACTCTAGTTCAACATGCCACCTTTCTCATCTTCCAGATATTCATATATAATTCCACTTTCGAGGCTTGGATGATGAGTTGTGATGCTTAACATGGTAAAATAGGATAATCAAATATTGAAATGGGAACCATATAGAATGGAATGAATGAGATTGGAATGCAAATGGAGAGATCCAAGTTATATGGCCATCCCCATAGGTGTTGTTGCTTGCATCATAGCCTTACCCATTGGTTAAATGATAATATTCTCCCTCAATTGCCAATATAAACCTTCATATATTTATCGGTCTATCTTCAATATCTTGTCAACATTGATAGATTATGTCCATAGATGAACATGGCATTACCTTATTTATTCTTATAAAAGTTTGCAAAACATTATACATTCGATTCATATTGAATTTACACTTTGTATATGACCATATAACAACCACAATGAGAATGAAGCATTGGTGCATTACATGTAACAAAACACTTTGTAATCAATATATTCAATTGATATTGAATTTACACTTTGTATGTGACCATATAACAACCACAATGAGAATGAAGCATTGGTGCATTACATGTAACAAAACACTTTGTAATCAATATGTATTGTAACATTTTTATTTTTGACCATATAAAAATATTTCCATTGTGAGTATATTGTTTTTTAAATTTCATCTTACTCTTATCATAGTGTAACGAATGTGTATGCTTCTTAATTTGGATGTAAAATTTAATTTCAAAAGATTAACAAGTCATATGTGGAGGAATTTTATTCCACTAAGTTTACGTAAAACTTATGCCTCACTTTGAGTAGAAGGAATGACTCACTTGCATAGATGAGATAGCCCACAAAAAGCAAACCATATATTATTTTGAGATAGTATTTTAAGATTGGTGGGAGAATATCACCATCCTTAATCAACCATCAAACTCAAAACCTCGTTAACTATTATATTATATTAATATAATATATTTTGGAAGTTTCTAAAAAAAACAAGATATAAAAAACTATTATGGATATATTACTATAACATATTTTGAAAGTAAAATCATCCATATATTTTGTCATTACATGAAAAACAATACATTAATAATTACTAGTTTCCCATGCATAAGGAATGGACAAGAATTCCTCTCTTGAGAGGAAGGCTTTTGTTTCTCCACATAACCATTGGGTCAAGTTAAATCACATATAAATTTCAATTCTAAAGAATAATAAAGAGTTAGTTATCTTATAGCTTTCACTTTATCTTGAATAGCTAAAGGTATGTCCTAACCAATTAAGGATGGAGGTTGATAATTGCATAAATCGGGATACATGTATATGTAAATTAGGTAACACAAAATATATTTAAAACACTTTATTTTTTCATATTCGACCTATCATGATATTCATATTAGAGATTGTTTCTTTTAGAGATCCAAGTTATATATTAAAATTTTGGATTCATTTCAAAATCATGGAATCATTATGAATAGCAAAGATATGTTTTCATTTTTATTAGAAAACTTATTTAATTTTAAAAGTTGTTATGTATGATTCAAGGAAACATTGGTGGTCATTTAACTTTTTTAATTGGTTTAAAATAGTTTTTTGACAATCTTGGCAATTTACTATTTTTAGTAGTTTTAATTTTCGGGGCTATTTTGAGGGCCTAAATGAAGGTTTTTGGCATCGAGATTATCAATGATAGTCAAAGGCACGACTGAGCCCCCCAAAATGAATCTTCTCAACGATACCTTTCCAATGGGCTATCATACGCCTAAAACGGAGATCGTATGCAAAAGTTACGACCCCGGGAAGTTGATGTACTAACTTACCCAAACGGGGCCCACATGACTTTTGGTGCTTCATCTCCTAGGGTTAGGTTTTTGGATGTCTAGGGTTTTTGGCATTCATGTTTATTGTAAAAGAGTCTTCAGAACCTCATTGTAATCATCTTCTTGCGAATGCGAGTAGCCATCACATCTCTTCTCAGAGATACGCTGTCACCATTCTAGTGAGTCTTTCACTCTGTATTTTTACAGTCTCTGTACATTTCTTTCATTAATAGAAATCATGTATTACTATATATATGTGTTTATGATTGTATCTCTAATACAATTATGTTACATTATTGAATATCTGCGATATCTTTGTATATTTCTTTATTATATCTCCACTCTCATTTCGTGCCGAAAATAAATCCGGATCAATATACCCCTAAATCTATCTCCATCTGAAACATTTTGTCTTACTACTCCATTACTAGGTAGATAGGGAGAGACACGTAGATCCTATAAACTTTGAAATTTTAAAGTAACACTCAATTTATGTTTATTGTTGATTTTTCTCTATAGTCCAAAGTTTGAGTTTTGTACAGTGAAAAAATAATAAAAAAATAATTATCTAGTGTATTATTCGTTTTTTCTTTTCAAGACAAATCATTATTGCATAGAGAAAACTTGATATAGTCTCTTACCTTGATATCCCTTCTCTATTTACCTTTCATCTTATGAAAATATACCTGGAATAGTGAAATTATATAACATTAGTTGAAAATGTAATACTAGTTGAAAATTAGATGCTTTCCATAAGTATCCAACAACGAGTTGAACTATTTCAATTGGTTTAATATTGACCAGAGGACTAATAATCATTTATACATTAACAATTTTCCATTTGTACTCATAGATAAGGAACATGAAAACGCATTATATAATTTAACAATAGGCATTGCTAGTCCTTTTGTCTTCCTTTCAACTATATGATTGTTGTGCATTTTTTGATGCATATTTTTATAATGATTACAAATATTTTATGAACATTATTTACATTGATGACAGATGATAATGTTTTAGTAGATTTACTTATACATCTCCTTATATTACAACCCCCACCTTTTCTATCCTTCTCATAAGTTTTTGGTAAAGCTAAGTTTTGTATCTTTGCTCTCCTCAACTTTCTCTAACAAGGTTTTGATGTACTTATTTTCTCTTTTTGGAGAAAGTAAGTGACTAATTTCACATGCAATTCTATGTGACTAATTTCAAACCTAAAAATTGCTTCCTAGTGATCTAATTATCACTGAAAAATTTTACATTGAAATTATTGACTGAAAATATATGCAACAGAATCACAAAGATCGGAGATGAATTATCAATACACAAGTGAAACAATAATTTTGTTCTGTAATCTTGTTAACATTAGAAATCCTAAGAGAAAAACCAGCCTTCCCAGCCAATATAATATCACCGAAAATCCGAGGACAAACTTTTCCTTCAAAGTCACCAAAACTGAGAACACCCTTGCTCTCCAATATACAAATCAGAAAACCAAACCTCAACAATATTCTAGAAATCTCCTCCTCCCATGAATTTGTTGTAGACCACCTGTATGGCCTATTGACATCACCTGTCATCCTGTACGGATTTTTACTTTCCCAGGAAAATAGATATGTGATTCACCTTACTGACAACCTGCGGACATACATTGTTTGCTCCAATGAAAATCACGTATACCCTATACATGATTTTTCCTTTTGTAATCCACGTATATACACGCTTTGTCCTCCTGCAAATAACATATTATACGAAAAATTCGCTCCACACATGCGACCTTCTTTACCTCTCTCTTTGGGGCCAAATTCACCACCTTGAAGACTTTCCCTTTGCTGAGATCACCAATCATCCTTGACACAAGTGCAGAATCACTTGTGCCAACTCCATTATTCACAATGATGTTGTAATGTCACAATGACATCTCTCCTTTATATAGGAATCCAATGAGTGAGTTTAGAATCCCTTCCTGAACTCAACAATTAGTCAGAACATTTTAATCCTCTTTGTGGGTGTGGCACCCCCACACAAATCCACAAAGCCCATCAACTTTCCCATGAGTCCCTAGCCTCATTTCTAGGTTGATTTCACTTAAACGAAAGTAAAAAATGGTGCCAATGAGAATTCCCACATGCCTAACACCTTAGCCTCTAGTGGGAATACATCTCGAAGGTACAAAAAATCAACACTTCCTCTTAGTGAGGGAGGTATCCCATCCTCCAACATCGATGTACTACTTTCACACGTAGTAGATATAGCTCTGGATCTGCCACCTCATATGTATTCCAAAAGTAGTCCAAACTGGCTACTCCCTCTGTCACTGTGTAAAATGGGTCTATAAACTTTATCATGGTCAAAAGTTCCACTTTCAAAACTGTCTGACTGACTGCATCCATGGTCACTAGAGAACATCCTTTTTTCCAGTTTATTTGAGTGGCCACATCCTTGGTTACTAAGGAAAAATATGTCTGACTAGTCTTATCCTTGGTCACTAAGGAAAAATCTATCTGACTGTCACATCCTCGGTCACTCAAGAAAATCATGTTGTGTAATATATCTCATTGGTTTCTCCCTCTATGATTGAAGTAACTCATGCTCCCCATTCCTCCTAACTAGATGCCTCCTATGTCATTGTAGCAAAACTTGCTGAAACAATTTTGTCCTCCATGGAGTTCTCACATGCCCTAGAAGCCTCCTACCTCTGAATATTTTGTCTGGCCTCCTCGACCCATGAAACCTATCTGTCAGTCCTGGATGATCTATCTCTCCCAGCTGAGCCTGAGGGGGAACTGCCTTTGTATGATCATATCTCCCTCCGATCCAACTAACTCTCTCTTAGATTAGGCTCACTCGGAGACCACATACTCCTCCTAAAACTTGACTCCCTCTGAGTCTGCACAACCCTTGGGGCCAACTTCTCCCTTTCCACTGTCCTCCACACAGTCCTGGGAGGCTTCTCCTCCCTCTTGGATCTTGAGGGATGACTCCCTCTAAACTCTGGCTCCCTTTGAGCCAATACTACTAGTGGGGCCACCTGCCTCACCACTCATGGAGCTACCAACTCCCTTTGTATCTGTGATTCTAGTGGGGCCAGCTTCCTTACCACTAGTGGAGCTACCTACTCCTCCTCATCTATTTATGTTCTCTTGTTGGTCACAACATGCATCAATTGGCCCTCTCTAACTCCAAGAGCCAGTGTGATCTGAAGTTAGATCCTCTGGCAATAAACAACACTTGTCTAACTCAAAATAATATGTGGTACCCCTTTTCTCTCAATCTATGAGACTAAGAGAACACTTCTCTTGATTTCTAGCATCCATAACACATTTGACACCCTCAACACCTCTCCTGACTCTAATTAGAACAATATTATACCATATCCTCGTACTGCATGCTTTACTCCCATTTCAAGCTCCACACACAAGTCAGAGCTAGTCTCTATGAAAGTGTCAAACAACTCTCTAGAACCCATCATATGGTAAGATCTCCGCTATCCACCAACTAAGTCCCCCTAGTGGAGACTATACCTGAAAGGGAAGATACCAACAAGATCTCCCTCTGGAACATTCATGCAACCTCATCAACCTTTGTTGTTGATGTTTGTTGCCTTCTTCCCCTTCCCCTCCTGTGTTGACATTGTGAAGCAAAATGACTATAGTCATGACACTTAAACCATATGTATCCTCCTTGGACACCAACCGAGTTTCCTCCTAGATACAATCATTCCATATCCTATCAAACCCTGGAAACGTCTCTCGTTGATAGTTCCCCTGCACAAAAGGTTCCCAAGACCTAGGAAGACCAACTCAACATCCAATAGCACATGTCCATCCTGGAAAAAAACTACATAATCCTACTCCTCAATCCTTGAGGCCGGGAACACACTCATGCCACCCATAGCACATTTAGCGCTACTCTAGATCCATGTAATACATGCCTGGTCCTCCTACCAAGATCCTCATACATACATGTGCTAGACACTGTGAAGCTCACGAACAAATATATGCCCCAATCATGTGTCGGTGGCTCCCACTATATAAGAACCATGCAATCCTCCAAGGAAAGCATCATTCTTCCCCAAGTCACAACCATCGAATGCAATACTACCCAATTCCATCCTAGAAGTCGCCAAAAACTCTGTGTGTCTACACATGCTACCAATGATCTTGTGTACTCATCTGAAAAGTCCTAATATACAGTTGGATACTCAGTCTAGTCCACTCTAGACCATCACAATTTATGTCAGCAAGTGTCCTCATCCTCCTAGGTCAAATACCTCATATATTGTCATACCTCGACAATGTGCAATTCTCGTTTGTACCAAAACATCTGAGTTTCACCCATCACAACTCACTATGACAAGCCATCGAAAGTCCATCCATAGGGTTGGCAATCTCCCACACAACATAATGTTGCGATCTAGGATCCTCGTCAATCCACCAGAACTCCCAACTTACCACACCACCAAGATACAATATTCCACAACTCCTCATCTGGATAGTTTACTCCATGTCTTAAACCATAGACCATCTAACCTATTTCCACCTGCAACCATCATTATAGATCCCTCTTAGATATATCACATGTGACCTGTGCGAAACAATAACAATAACAAGAACAAGAAAAACATTCCTCCAGTGTTGTAGCCAACAATGTGTCTCAAGATGATCCCCTTCTATTTATATCCCAAGCTTTGATACCATGTCAATTTTCACATTCAAATATATGTGACTAATTTCATATCTAAAAATTCCTTCCTAGTGATCTAATTATCACTGAAAAACTTTACACTTAAATTATTAACTTAAAACATATGCAGCGGAAGAAAAAATATCATAGATGAATCATCAATACACAAGAGACACAATAATTATGTTTTGTAATCTTATTAACATTAGAAATCATGAGGGAAAAAACATCCCTCCCATCCAATACAATATCACCAAAAATATGAGGACAACCTTGTCCTCCAAAGTCACCAAAACTGAGAACACCCTTGTTCTCCAATATACAAATCAGAAAATGAAACCTCAACAATATTCTGAAAAATCTCCTCTGGCCATGAATCTATTGTAGACCACATGTATGGCTTGTTGACGTCACCTGCTAGCTTGTACGGATATGTACTTTCCCAGAAAAATAGATACATGATTCACCTTAATGACAACCCGTGGACATATGTTGTTTGTTCCACTGCAAATCACATATACCCTATACATGATTTGTCTTTTTGAAATCCGCATATATACATGATTCGTCCTCCTGCAAACCATGTATTATACAAAAAATTCACTACACGCGTGTGACCTTCTTCGCCTCTCTCTTCAGGGCCAGATTCACAACCTTTCGAACTTTTCCTTTGCTGAGATCACCAATCCTCCTTGACACAAGTACAGACTCACTTATGCCAACTCCATTCTTCACAATGATATTGTAATGTCACAATGACATCTCTCCTTTATATAGGAGTCCAATGAGTGATTTTAGGAGCCCTTCCTAAACTCAACAATTAATTAGAATATGTTAATCCTCTTTGTGGGTGTGGCACCCCCACACAAAGGCCATCAACTTGTCCATGAGGCGCTAACCTCATTTCTAGGACAACTTCACCGAAACGAAAGTCAAAACTACTGCCAACGAGAATTCCCACATGCATGGCACCTCTAGTGGGAATACCTCCCAAAGCTACAAAAAATCAACAAGAGTTAGAAGCTTCCTTTCTCTATTTAGTATATTTTAAATCAAAATCGATCACTTATATATATTAATATTAAATTACATTAAATGTTTCACTTTTTCTTCTACAAATATAGAATTTAAAATATTGTCTATAAAATATACCTCGTATATTATCTCTATTAATTTTTTGGGCATATCAACCTCAAATTATCTCTATCACATTCATGGGCATATCAACCACAAATTATTTCAAGTAAACTCTTCTCTAATTCAAAATAAATTGTCCATTGTAATTTTAAAAATTGCTTTTTTCTCTTATTATTTTTATGTATTGTTTTATGTCTATGTATGTGTTATTGTTATTTACACATCTTATTTTTATTTTTATTTTTATTTTAACCATTAATTGGATAACACAATTATCATTGTTAATATCAAATAATAATATAGTTAAACATCGATCTGTAAATTATATCCCTATGGCCCATTTGCCTTGCCAATGCAGATCTTCAATGTGGAATTCAAATGTAATTGTCTTTGCAAATTGAGTGCAAGTTTCTTCAAATCAATATTCATTGACTGGAATGAGTCATCTATTTTCAAGGATTGGTTTTTATTGCTTATGGTGGAAAATCCAAGGGCCAAGGCCCAACAATGGGGCATGTCCACTCAATTTTGTTATGCCAGTTGTCACATCCCCACAATGTGCCTTACAATTGTACACCTCTTGAGGGTGTGTGGTACCATGACGTTTCTCACTTGGTTTCTTGGAAACACCACAGTTACTTATTTTGGACTATGCCTCTTCACATAGAGCATACCCATACTTTGTTCTAGGATATCGATGAGTCACACTCTTACTCTAGTGAAAATATTGTATACTTAGACATTTGATAACAGCTTTAACACTTAGTCATATATAAGCATACATCCATGAACATGGGAATCCAAGAGAACAATAGTAAAACAAATGAAAGACATACACAAAAATAGTATGGATGGCACAAACCGTTCCTAACACCTGGCTAAGTCTTTTTTATTTCAAAACAATTACACAAGGAGAACTACCGACTTGGTTTACAACTTTGGTTGAGTCACATGACTCGCCTCACCTCACCAAGACACTCGTACACAAATTAGTCACACCAATACTCTCTTTCATAATCGTCTCGACAACCTCCTGCAATGCACTTCAGACGTGCCCTCAACCGCAGAGGTGTTTTCTCTTAGTTTCTGCAGACTTCACAGATTTTGGTTCTACCTCACACGTGCCTCCAACAAACCTATGTTTCCATACTTTCCCAAAACCATCCCAAAAGGAGGTTGCCCAACTTTTTCCACTAAATCCACCTACATGCATCACAAGTCCTCCCATGTGGAGCGCCTTGGATCCTTGAGGGAGCTCACCCATCTTCGTCTAAGCCTCAACAGAACCATAGAGATCCTCCTTTCTCTCTTCCAATATGCCTCCCTTGGTTGTGCGCCCATATTCCTTTATAAGCAGTGTTGGCCCTTGACCAAGTTTTGAGGAAACACTTGGTCATATTTGACCATTTTTGGAACTTCAACAGCTTGTCAAATATGGAGCGCAACGTGAAGAGGAGATTGTGGAAACTAGACCCCTTTCTTGGGTCCTTTTTGGGTTTTGGGGATAATGTAATGGGTATGGGATGTCGGCCCATGGGTTTACCCATGTTTAGGCCTATTTTGTAAAGTATAAATAAGTAGCTAGGCAATGTAAGAGAGGCAGAGAAGATAAGTGCTAGAAAAGGCTTTGTGTATACTGTGTGACTGACTTGCAGAACTGAGTGCAAGTGCTGTAAGTTTTGAGTGCACGGATTGTAGGAAGGCTATGTGCTAGATCTACTCGGGGAAGGAGGATCTGGTGAGGTGCGCGCAGATCTCTTGTCCTATGCGGAGTACAAGTTTGAGCTCTATGTTGTAATCAGATTGACCAAAGCTAATAAAGAAGAAGAAGACTTTGTGGACGTAGCTCCAGGGTGGGGGTGAACCACGGTAAACCTGTGTGTTGTGATCTGTGCTTCGACCTAATGTGTTTCTCTCTTTCCATGTGTTGTGCTTTGATATAATTATGTTATGTGCTTTGCTATGATATACTTGTTGATACTGAGAGGGGGATGAATCAGTATCAAGTACAATTTAAAAAACCTTTTCAACTTATACTTAAACCATTCAATTATATCCAATGAGCAATGAACAATAGTATAAGAGTTACACCAATACACCACAATACACCATGCACAATATATGAGAAATAATCAATAGTTTTTGTTCAAGGGAAGTAATGACTTCCAAAGGTAGCTACAGCTTCCAAATG
>JASDQU010685488.1:73077-85706 GCA_032191745.1 Picea mariana | reverse complement strand
ATGGGGAGGTGTGATCAGGGGATCAAATTTTTCTCAATTTTCAAAGTGCTCGGAATGCGACGAAAATAGTGCCATTGCGTCCGTCTCGTCTTCCTGATTCCGGCGGTATATTTACTTTGTCAAATGGATGCCGTATGGAGAAGATATCGCAATCTGTTCGCCAAGCCAAACAGGCAAAAATTTGATGTTGACTGTACCTGTCCGTATAGTCCGTACAGTCTGTACGGTGACATGGTAGGGTCGTAAAGTCTGTACGATGATGTGTCAGGTGGATGACGTGGCAAGCATTCATTGGTTGATAGATGGCAAATTGGGAATTGACATGTGTTCGGTTGGTGGCAAATGATATGAGGACACGTGGCCCAATCCATGGGTGCCACGTGTCCCCCCCATTGTTTGGTTTATGTTGTTATATAAAATGTAATGGGAGTCCGCGGGGTTCGACCCCCGGACCTCCCCCACTGTACAAAGCCTTCGCCAACCTCCGCTATCCATTATGCCGCCAATTGTTTCTTATTATATATGCCTGCACATATATATTTAATTTGGTGCATTGTATTAAATGGAAAGGGGGCGGGCTGGGGCTTAGCCCCGACCCATGGTTTAATTCCACAACATATGACCATATATTAAATGTGGCGCGGGTGTATAACATATGAACCATAGTTTTTATGTAAACATTGTATTAAAATATTTCGTGCGAGGTTTTGGCACTATAACCCATGGTTTACACCATTGTATAATGTGCGCGCGGTTGTAATATTTGTGCGCGGGGTTTGAAACATGGCCCACGGTTCTTTGCACTATTTCCATGTGACCCTAGTTCGAAGCGCGGGGTTAGTTCCAACGGTTGAAACGGATTAACCAATTTTTTCCATAGCCCGAGGTCCCATGCACCATATGCCCAGGTGCTGAGGCGGTTAGGGGCTGGCGCGTCCTTAACCGTCCTACGGTTTGCACCATTGCGCGGTTGCGTACGGGGTTGGTTTTTCACGCTTTAAAATGCGTGTGAGCCAGGTTCATTGAAGGAGGGTGCGAATTGTAGAACCAGAGACAGCAAGCTTGAAGAGGGAGACTTCCAGGAGGCCTAACTTCTTCGTTTTCGACCGATTGAGGTGCCGAAAGAGCCCAGACAGGGGTTTTGGGACACTGGGAAGCCATTGGAGCAGTCGGTTTGTCATTTTGAGCATTGTAAGACATGTTTTTGAGCACTTTTTGAGCAATTAATAATAATGATCCATTGGAAGTTGGACCAGGAGATGTAGCCCATAAGAGGGGTGAACTCCTTTATCAATTGTTGTGCTTATGTGTTTATGTTCAATGATTATGTTGTTGTCTATGTGTAATTTGCATAAGTAATCCTTTAATTTATGTGTTGCAAACTGATCCATTTTCTTTAAACACATAACATTTACTTGCAATAAGTTTTCAAGTTTTTCAAGTCTTCTTCATTTTTAGATCACTTGTCTAACTTAAAATAATATGTGGTACCCCTTTTCTCTCAATCTATGAGACTAAGAGAACACTTCTCTTGAGTTCTAGCATCCATAACACATTTGACACCCTCAACACCTCTCCTGACTCTAATTAGAACAATATTATACCATATCCTCATACTGCATTCTTTACTCCCATTCCAAGCTCCACACACAAGTCAGAGCTAGTCTCTATGAAAGTGTCAAACAACTCTCTAGAACCCATCATATGGTAAGATATCCACTATCCACCAACTAAGTCCCCCTGGTGGAGACTATACCTGAAAGGGAAGATACCAACAAGATCTCCCTCTAGAACATGCATACAACCTCATCAACCTTTGTTGTTGATGTTTGTTGCCTTCTTCCCCTTCCCCTCCTGTGTTGACATCGTAAAGAAAAATGACTATAGTCATGACACTTAAACCATATGTATCCTCCTTGGACACCAACCGATTTTCCTCGTAGATACAATCATTTCATATCCTATCAAACCCTGGAAATGTCTCTTGTTGACAGTTCCCCTGCACAAAAGGTTCCCAAGACCTGGGAAGACCAACTCAACATCCAATAGCACATGTCCATCCTGGAAAAACACTACATAATCCTACTCCTCAATCCTTGAGGCCGAGAACACACTCATGCCACCCATAGCCCATTTAGCACTACTCTAGATCCATGTAATACATGCCTGGTCCTCCTACCAAGATCCTCATACATACATGTGCTAGACACTATGAAGCTCACGAACAAATATATGCCCCAATCATGTGTCGGTGGCTCCCACTATATAAGAACCATGCAATCCTCCAAAGAAAGCATCATTCTTCCCCAATTCATGACCATCGAATGCAATACTACCCAATTCCATCCTAGAAGTTGCCAAAAACTTTGTGTGTCTACACATGCTACCAATGATCTTGTGTACTCATCTGAAAAGTCCTAACATATAGTTGGATACTCGGTCTAGTCCACTCTAGACCATCACATTTCATGTCAGCAAGTGTCCTCATCCTCCTAGGTCAAATACCTCATATATTGTCATACCTCGACAATGTGCAATTCTCATTCGTGCCAAAACATATGAGTTTCACCCATCAAAACTCACTATGACAAGCCATCAAAAGTCCATCCATAGGGTTGGCAATTTCACACACAACATAATGTTGTGATCTAGGCTCCTCGTCAATCCACCAGAACTCCCAACCTACCACACCACCAAGACACAATATTCCACAACTCCTCATCTGGATAGTTTACTCCATGTCTTAAACCATAGACCATCTAACCTATTTCCACTTGCAACCATCATTATAGATCCCTCTTATATATATCACATGTGACCTGTGCGAAACAATAACAAGAACAAGAACAAGAAAAACATTCCTCCAGTGTTGTAGCCAACAATGTGTCTCAAGATGATCCCCTTCTATTTATATCCCAAGCTTTGATACCATGTCAATTTTCACATTCAAATATATGTGACTAATTTCATATCTGAAAATTGCTTCCTAGTGATCTAATTATCACTGAAAAACTTTACACTTAAATTATTGACTTAAAACATATGCAACGGAAGAAAAAATATCATAGACGAATCATCAATACACAAGAGACACAATAATTATGTTTTGTAATCTTGTTAACATTAGAAATCCTAAGGGAAAAACCATCCCTCCTAGCCAATACAATATCACCAAAAATATGAGGACAACCTTGTCCTCCAAAGTCACCAAAACTGAGAACACCCTTGTTCTCCAATATACAAATCAGAAAATGAAACCTCAACAATATTCTGAAAAATCTCCTCTGGCCATGAATCTATTGTAGACAACATGTATGGCTTGTTGACGTCACCTGCTAGCCTGTATGGATATGTACTTTCCCAGAAAAATAGATACATGATTCACCTTAATGACAACCCATGGACATACATTGTTTGTTCCACTGCAAATCACATATACCCTATACATGATTTGTCTTTCTACAAACCGCATATATACGTGATTCGTCCTCCTGCAAACCATGTATTATACAAAAAAATCACTACACACGTGTGACCTTCTTCGCCTCTCTCTTCAGGGCCAAATTCACAACCTTGCGAACTTTTCCTTTGCTGAGATCACCAATCCTCCTTGACACAAGTACAGACTCACTTATGCCAACTCCATTCTTCACAATGATATTGTAATGTCACAATGAAATCTCTCCTTTATATAGGAGTCCAATGAGTGATTTTAGGAGCCCTTCCTAAACTCAACAATTAATTAGAATATGTTAATCCTCTTTGTGGGTGTGGCACCCCCACACAAAGCCCATCAACTTGTCCATGAGGCACTAACCTCATTTCTAGGACAATTTCACCGAAACGAAAGTCAAAACTACTGCCAACGAGAATTCCCACATGCATGGAACCTCTAGTTGGAATACCTCCTGAAGCTACAAAAAATCAACAAGAGTTAGATGCTTCCTTTCTCTATTTAGTATATTTTAAATCAAAATTGATCACTTATATATATTAATATTAAATTACATTAAATGTTTCACTTTTTCTTCTACAAATATAGAATTTAAAATATTGTCTATAAAATATACCTCTTATATTATCTCTATTAATTTTTTGGGCATATCAACCTCAAATTATCTCTATCACATTCATGGGCATATCAACCACAAATTATTTCAAGTAAACTCTTCTCTAATTCAAAATAAATTGTCCATTGTAATTTTAAAAATTGTTTTTTTCTCTTATTATTTTTATGTATTGTTTTATGTCTATGTATGTGTTATTGTTATTTACACATCTTATTTTTATTTTTATTTTTATTTTAACCATTAATTGGATAACACAATTATCATTGTTAATATCAAATAATAATATAGTTAAACATCGATCTGTAAATTATATCCCTATGGCCCATTTGCCTTGCCATTGCAGATCTTCAATGTGGAATTCAAATGTAATTGTCTTTGCAAATTGAGTGCAAGTTTCTTCAATCAATATTCATTGATTGGAATGAATCATCTATTTTCAAGGATTGGTTTTTATTGCTTATGGTGGAAAATCCAAGGGCCAAGACCCAACAATGGGGCATCTCCACTCAATTTTGTTATGCCAGTTGTCACATCCCCACAATGTGCCTTACAATTGTACACCTCTTGAGGGTGTGTGGTACCATGGCGTTTCTCACTTGGTTTCTTGGAAACACCACAGTTACTTCTTTTGGACTACGCCTCTTCACATAAATCATACCCATACTTTGTTCTAGGATATTGATGAGTCACACTCCTACTCTAGTGAAAATATTGTATACTTAGACATTTGATAACAGCTTTAACACTTAGTCATATATAAGCATACATCCATGAACATGGGAATCCAAGAGAACAATAGTAAAACAAATGAAATACATACACAAAAATAGTATGGATGGCACAAACCATTCCTAACACTTGGCTAAGTCTTTTTTATTGCAAAACAATTACAAAATGAGCACTACCGACTCTGTTTACAACTTTGGTTGAGTCACACGACTCGCCTCACCTCACCAAGACACTCGTACCAAGACAGGTGATGTCAAATATGAAGTGCAACGTGAAGCGGAGATTGTGGAAGCTAGACCCCTTTCTTGGGTCCTTTTTGGGTTTTGGGGATAATGTAATGGGTATGGGATGTTGGCCCATGGGTTTACCCATGTTTAGGCCTATTTTGTAAAGTATAAATAAGTACTTAGGCAATGTAAGAGAGGTAGAGAAGATAAGTGCTAGAAAAGGCTTTGTGTATACTGTGTGACCAACTTGCAGAACTGAGTGCAAGTGTTGTAAGTGCTGAGTGCACGGATTGTAAGAAGGCTCTGTGCTAGATCTACTCAGGGAAGGAGGATCTGGCGAGGTGCGTGCAGATCTCTTGTCCTATGCAGAGTACAAGTTTGAGCTCTGTGTTGTAATCAAATTGACCAAAGCTAATAAAGAAGAAGAAGACTTTGTGAACGTAGCCCCAAGGTGGGGGTGAACCACGGTAAACCTATGTGTTGTGATCTGTGCTTCGACCTAATGTGTTTATCTCTTTCCATGTGTTGTGCTTTGATATAATTATGTTATGTGCTTTGCTATGATATACTTAGATAGATCTACTTTGATTTGTGCTTCTTATATGTATGGATGTAGATCTGACATATATGAAAGTGTTGAGTGCTAGACTTATTTTGTTGTTGCTAAGTGCTAACTTAACCTAGATCTAAGTGAATGTTGTGGTGCTCTACACCATCTGTAGAGTGTCATGAGGGTTAAATACTGATGAATGATCTATGCTAAAGTGTTTTCTAAGTGTTAGAATCACAGATCTATGTCCCATCTCAGGTTGCAGACACCTGAGTCTTGCAACCATCCCTGCCTCTACCTCGGGTGAGACTTCATCTGCTTCGAAGGTGTTGCTAAAAGGGCTGGTAGTTAGGGTTTTGTTGGTGCATTGTTGAAGCGTTGAAGCCTGGGTCTGTCCCTGTGCCAACAAATGGTTCCGTTTTCGGGACCTGAAACTATGATTTTGTGGAACTGAGGAAGAAGAAGCTTTGTGCAGAAAGTTCATCCTGAAATTGTAAAAGCTCTGTGCATGGACCTGTGCCCTAGTGCGCAGTGATCCACTTGATCTAAAAAGCTCTATGCTGAAGAAGGAAGGATAGATCTGAAGAAAAGAAGTCAGATCTGAATGCTTTGTGCTCTAAGAAAGGTTAAAGTGGAAGTTTCTAAGTCATATCTACATAAAGAGGTAAGATCTGTAAGCTTTGTGCTCTGATAAAGGTAAGAATAGTTAAAAGTTCTTAGATCTGGAAACTTTGTAATCTATAGAAGTAAAAGAAGTGAAAAGTTTTGTTTCTAAAGTATGGATTTAGGTATGCTTGATAGATTTTTTCCTAGCTTGAAAACTAGGGCATTGTTAGATGAAAAAACATTTGATATATCTGATAAGAATAATGAAATATATGTTATACATATGCATAGAAAGAAATTTTGGACTAACCAATGGATGCAGGATCCTAGAAAGAAATTTTTGCAGGCCAGCCATCATGATCCTAGTGCGCAGTACAAGAAAAGTTGGGGATCATGGAAGAGAAAGAGAGGATTAACTCTTTGTTACAGTTGCAGAAGACCAGGACATCTTGCTAAGGAATGCACTGGGAGAAACCTTAGTTGCCTCTATTGTAAGGCTATGGACCATGAAGTACCAGATTTCCCTAGAATGATTACTAGACTTGAAAAGTTGAATATGGAAAAAGGTCAAGAGACTAATATTATAGAAGAACCTCGGAAAGAATCAAAGATTATGTTACTGAAAATGAAAGAAACCTTGGATGAACATAAAGATGTCAGTTTGTCAGAGATCTTCAAAGAAAAGGAGAAAGTCAAAGTAAGAATAGAAGACTTCGACATCGAATGTGCTCTAGATGAGGGAACACAAATGAACATTATGACAGAAAGTACTTGGGAAACCTTAGGAGGGCCTACTATTGTTCCTTCAATAGGAAGAATAGGGTTGTTTAAAGGAAAAATGGTAACCCTATGTGGAAAAATTACCCAGATAGCTATGAGTACCCATGGAGCTTCGATAGAGGAAGAGTTCAAAGTCATTAGATTTATTTAGGACCGTGCCCCATTTCCAGCTTTGTTAGGCAAGATCTAGATTGAAAAAGACTAGATCCGAAGAAAAGAAGAAAAGGAATCCCTAGAACAGAAGAATAAAGAACTCATGGAATTTATGACTAGAAGGATCGCCTACATGATGGAAGAACAAGAGAACAGATCTCAATTGTTGAACACCAGGAACTTGTATGTTGAAGCTATAAGAGAAATAGAGGAACCACCGAAGACCGAAATACCTAATCCATATGATGAAGGAGTATTACCCTTGGATCTGAAGAAAGAACCTTAGCATCACCAAGTGACTATGTCGAGAGAAGACAAGACTTAGAATGGAAAAAGGATGACCGAGACGAAGCCCACTGGGAAGAAGTCTAGGAAGCTAAGTAAGAAGAGAGCCAAGATCAAAAATTTATAGAAGGTTCTGGAGGAAACTTCACCGAAAGAAAAATCACAAGAATTGAGCTTCGTCGAGATATCAGGACAGTGACATCTGGCACTTCGCAACAGCGCAGCAATATAGTCGTTGGACCGAGATACCCTTTTGACTTCCACCTCGAATGGACAGAAAATCATTAAAGGATCACCACTAGACCGTTGGACCGTGCCATAACGGATTGATCAACGTTCACGAAAGATTCATACTCGTTGCAACCAGACCGTTGATGAATTTCCTATTTATCTCGTCGCACCGCACCTGAAGAACACTTTTTCCAACTAAAAACTCGAAGCCCGCAGAACTTGTAATTGTATACAGTGATTATTGCAAGCAAATCGTTCACCCTAGTGCAGTGTTTTGAGATCATCGTGACCCCGCTTATCTTTCCCAAGTTCGTATGTCCGACGAGCTCACCGTGCTTGAGGAATCCATCACAGAAGTCCTTCTCGATTTAATGACTGAGAGATTCATATCGGAAAGAAGAATTTCCATAGGAGTCCAAGCCTCATCGACGAGAGGAGTGAAAGCCTCCCCGTCGACTGCTCGAGCTGGAACATCTCGAGTCGGTGTAGAGAGGAGAACTAAGCATAAGGACGACATAGCCAATGCAAAGTTAGTTCCATCCATTCTACCATTTTACATACCCCCTCTGAGTGGTGATATTAACAGGGACAGTGTCCCTAGAGATTTTGAATATACCCTAGTAATTGCATATTTACCGAAGGGAGTATGCACCTACCACGCAGAACAAGACAAGGTTACAGTGTTGAAGTTTTGCGACTTCAAATTGGGGGACCATAAATTTTATAGCATGCTTGCCCCGTATAAGTACTTGACATGAACTAAGGGAAATAACTCGAAGCTCCCCCTGCGGAAATGGACGATGAACCTTGCGCAATCTACTCTGCTAAACGTTATGAAAATACCGCACTTCGGCAAACACCAGGAGGTGAATGCTTGTGTAAAGATACTGCTCGCAAGTTACCATGGAGGATACCTGTGGTTAGACTGCCGCATAATTGTTGATCCGGCACTGATCAATAGGATCATCAGGCTTAGCATGCAGGGCCCTAATCCCCATGAGTACTATCCTGGAAAGACCGCAGATTGCGCTCTTGCACAGAAGATAAAAGAGGCCTATGGTGATGTTGAGAAAGGCGCGAGAGGATACAAGGTATATTCTATTGAAAGTGGCACAATGCACCTCGCATGCCAACTAATCGCAGGGAATCTGGTACATAAGAATCGACCAACACAAGTATCAGGCTTCATAGTTGACCTCACAGGAAAGTGCGAAGAGGGACTATAGATGAACTAGGCGAAGTACATGGTGAATCAACTAGAGATTGACTGCAGAGAAGCTCGGGATCAGGGGCACAAATTCCATTTTAGTTGGCTTCTAATACTGATTGCCTTTGTTGCATGGGAGCTACCAGAAGGAACAACTTTCCTGGACCTTGACCCTTTTGAGCCACTAGCTACGAAGTTCAGTACCTTGTGGTACTCGAACGACATGAGCAAGCAATGGAAATCGAATGTCATTTTCCATGGATATTATAATCAATTGAAAGCAGTCATAAGGAGTGAACCTCGCATAACCCTGAACACTTTACAGAGGTTTCGAGCTCTGATAAAGTTCAGCGTGGACTGCCATTTTATATACTTAACCCCATGTAATGTCCCCAAGGTCGATCCCTGTTGTAAATCATGTCTATGAAGTATAAATCTTGCATTATGAATTGTAATTATGTTTTATAGGTTGGTGAGCTAAGTTTATATAAGTTGGTGGGCTTATGTGTTATTAGGTCGGAGAGCCTAAGTGTTAAGGCCAGGAGCCTACTTTTGTATATGTAATCATGCAGAACATTAATAAAAATATAAACATCATTGCATGCAGACTGACCACAATGAATGAGTGATGGGGGACTAAGCTTCCACAGAGTGGGCAAGGGAAAGGGGTTGAAAGGTTGGAAATAGAGGCTAAGTGTTGAGCCTAGGGGATAAGCTTGGGGGGCTTAAGTCCTTGGGAATAATAATTTATTATTATTCCAAAAGCTATGTGATAAACATCTTTCTGAGTCTTGGGAGAGGCAACACATGCAGCTCCAAGTGTGCGAAAGGGAACGCATGTAGCCCTAGGAAGAAAAGTGTCGACCTGGGTGCATGTGGCTAAAAGCTAAAGCATCAACTGAGTTGGGAGTTTGTTCTCCATTTTTTCATTCGTTGTCTGAATTGTGTGACCTCTGCATCTGGTCTCTGCATTTGGCCTCCATCCTCGACCTCTACATAATTTCCTGTCACGCATCCTGTAACCAGAAAACCGTGAGCCAATTTGTGTCTTCTGTAGAACCCGACACCTGGATAATCGCCTGAGCATGTTGTGTTTTAGCATACAGTCGTTTCCATTTGTGGGACTAGGCCTATTTTATGTTGTGGTCGTCATCCTGGTGTCAACTGAGTGCTTGATGTTGTTGTGTTTTCCCTCACCCAGTTGGAATTGAGTCGAAGGGTGTGTTGAAGAAGCAGGTTGTCAGGCCCATAGTAGAAGAAGCAGGTTGTCAAGCCTGTGAGCAACTCCCTCTAGGTGAGAGAGTCTGTTGGGAATTCGTTTTCTCCAAGAGAGAGTCCAACACCAGCTACGGAGCTCTAAGACTTCCTGATCCAGACTATTGTCGAGACCCAGAGAGGAAGGTGAAGCACTGATGGACTGTGCTTGTGAAGGTGTATACTCTCAGGCAGAACAGGCATGTGGGGAATGAGATTCCATGAGTAGTGGGCATAAGAAGGCATCCTGGGAAGAATCCTTCCGGTTTTTCTATCCAGTTTTCCCTGTAGCCTTAGCCTACACTAGGATTCCTTGCCTTGGGTGGAGCTTAGTCCCAGCTCGGGGGTGACCCACTACTGAGCAGGATGAGCAGCATGGTCTAAGGCTGGGAGGTTCGTGGAAGGCATGCATGTAGTTGGTGGAATTACCATGGTTTGAAAGATAAGTATCAGCTTATGCTTAATATTATGTTTTGCATGCCTGTGATGCTTATATGTATCATGTATTCTATTGTGCATATGAATTATTGTTAATGCCAATGATTATTTATGTTAGCAGTAATCTTGTGGTTACTCTGAGTTAAATGTGTTTAATTCGATTTAAATGCATGTTATCAATTAAGTATGAGAATGATGTTGTTCTGCACAGTAGCGTTTTCCCAACCAGTGGGATGGCAGTCAGGGGACGTTGCAGTATGGTATCAGAGCCTAGTTTCAATGTTGAGCCTGGATGGGCCGGATAAGTGGTCTTTGGACCGAGGTTTTGAGAGGAAATTGTGTCTGGAGGACTAATTTCAGACCTCATAATGTTTCTAAGTGTCAATGGAATACTTGACCGTATTACAAAGCTTAGGAGATGTAGCGGTATTATAAAACTACAGCCGGTGTGGTATATGGCCACAGGGAGAGAGAGAACTCCACACCAAAAGTGTTGGATCAAGTAGATGAAGGTTCAGAAGGAGGGTACCAAGTCACTGGCTAGAAGTCCTTGAGAAGCAGAGTTGGACAGTCAAAATTCTTTGTGGAGAACTCACGAATTCGTGAGGGCCGTAAGATGGCCAGAAGTTGCAAGGTGGTTAGTGGATGGAGAAACTCACCACCTTAGGATCCAGAATAAACATGGGTCGTTGATCGTGGTTGGTTTGAACCGTTGGATCATTTCGTGAATTCAAGGATCATGAACTTGGAGTGCAGGCCAAATTCTTGGTCACTCCAAGTCCCAAATCACGAAAGAGATTAACAAGGGTAGAATCGGATAGTGGANTGAGCCGTCGGATCCAGCCACCTAGCGAGAAAGTTAGGGCTGAAGAGATTTGATAGGTGTAAGCATAGGAGAGATCTGGACCATTAGATCAGGGGAGGCTCACAGCCGTTGATCTCATACATGAATCTCCATATCGGAATTCAGGGATTGAAGAGACAAGAGATTTGGAGTCGTTGCATTGTGAACTCCCGGTTCACGAAACTCCGAAAATATATGGACCGTTAGATCAAAATCATCAAGGATCGTTGGATCTCGTACAAGAACTCGTGTATTGAAATTCAGGGATTGAAGTGACAAGAGATTTGGAGTCGCTGCATCGTGAACTCCTGGTTACCAAAAACCCGAAACCCTAAAATCCTAAAATGATCTACACCGTAGATCGTAGGAGAGGGACTTGACCATTGGATCAAGTAGATGATCAGACCATAACTTAAGAGTTTCTGCAAACGAAAGTTTGAGATGTGTAGATGCACGAACTCCTGATGCCCGAAACTCCGAAAAAAAAAGTGAAAGTAGTGGGGTCCCCTGACATCGCTGGGAGTGAGGTGGACCTTCTTAAGGACACCATGTGTCACTACCTTGGTGGGAGACAGCTATGTTGTGGGCCCAGAAGGTAAGGAAATCAAATTTTCAGAAGTCGGGAATTGGAGAGGGAAGCAAGTGCGAGAACCTCCGGGACCGAAACCCCGAAACCCGAAGCCCCAAAATCCCAAAACCCGAAGTTTCGTTTGGAGAGCCTTGTAGCACCTAGAAGTTTAGTGTTTGATCATGGCTCGTGGACGCATGGGTTGGGGACTAAGAAAATGGGGTCTATTGTCGGAAATTGCAGAGCCAAACAGAGCTCAGAAAATTCATGAAATCGAAACGTTTTCTTATTCACATTGGTTTATGAATGTTGTAGTTTTATTAAGGGTTTAAGGCCTGACAAACTTCGGTTGACTGCATGTTGTGTGTGCAGAGTTCAACGAGTGTCAGGACCGCCACGAATCGACGTCGAGTATAGAAATGGAAGAGGTGATGATTGCTTCCAATTCAGAGAATGAAAGAGAAGGAAGGGATGTCAACTTGGGAGTCGAAGGATCGAACTCCAATGGGCACGGAAGAGAATTGGATAAGGAAGGGCATGTGATGAAAATCATTGAAAGATTGCAGAAATATGCCCAGGCTCACCGAGCTGATAGCCGAAATCTCATGAAAGTCAGGGATAGGCAGGGTCAATTCAACTTAAGGATGTTGAAGAGTCTGGAAAGAATAGAAAAGAAATTGAAAAAGG
>JASDQU010685488.1:44535-68815 GCA_032191745.1 Picea mariana | reverse complement strand
AAACTTAGCTTTACCAAAAACTTATGAGAAGGATAGAAAAGGTGGGGGTTGTAATATAAGGAGATGTATAAGTAAATCTACTAAAACATTATCATCTGTCATCAATGTAAATAATGTTCATAAAATATTTGTAATCATTATAAAAATATGCATCAAAAAATGCACAACAATCATAAAGTTGAAAGGAAGACAAAAGGACTAGCAATGCCTATTGTTAACCTTGAAAAATCCAATTATATAATGCGTTTTCATGTTCCTTATCTATTAGTACAAATGGAAAATTGTTAATGTATAAATGATTATTAGTCCTATGGTCAATATTAAACCAATTGAAATAGTTCAACTCGTTGTTGGATACTTATGGAAATCATCTAATTTTCAACTAGTATTACGTTTTCAACTAATGTTATATAATTTCACTATTCCAGGTATATTTTCATAAGATGAAAGGTAAATAGAGAAGGGATACCAAGGTAAGAGACTATATCAAGTTTTCTCTATACAATAATGATCTGTCTTGACATTCAAGAAAAAATGAATAATACACTAGATAATTAATTTTTCACTTTACAAAACTCAAACTTTGGACTATAGAGAAAAATCAACAATAAACATACATTGAGTGTTACTTTCAAATTTCAAAGTTTATAGGATCCATGTTTTTCTCCCTATTTACCTAGTAATGGAGTAGTAAGACAAAAGGTTTCAGATGGAGATAAATTTAGGGGTATATTGATCCGAATTTATTTTCGGCACACAATGAGAGTGGAGATATAATAAAGAAATGTACAAAGATATCACAGATATTCAATAATGTAACATAACTGTATTAGAGATAGAATCATAAACACATATATATAGTAATACACGATTTCTATTAATGAAAGAAATGTACAGAGACTGTAAAAATACAGAGTGAAAGACTCGCTTGAATGGTGACAGCCTATCTCTGAGAAGAGATGTGATGGCTACTCGTATTCGTAAGAAGATGATTACAATGAGGTTCTGAAGACTTTTTTACAATAAACAGGAAAGCCAAAAACCCTAGACATCCAAAAACCTAACCCTAGGAGATGAAGCACCAAAAGTCATGTGGGCCTCGTTTGGGTAAGTTAGTACATTAACTTTCCGGGGTCGTAACTTTTGCATACGATCTCCGTTTTAGGCATATGATAACCCGTTGGAAAGGTATCGTCGAGGAGATTCATTTTGAGGGCTCAGTCATGCCTTTGTCTATCATTGATAAGCTCGATCCCAAAAGCCTTCATTTAGGCCCTCAAAATAGCCCCCAAAATTAAAACTACTAAAAATAGTAAATTGTCAGGATTATCAAAAAACTGTTTTGAGCCAATTAAAAAAGCTGAATAACCACCAATATTTCCTTGAATCATACATAACAACTTTTAAAATTAAATAAGTTCTCTAGTTCTCTAATAAAAATGAAAACATATCTTTGGTATTCATAACGATGATTCCATGATTTTAAAATGAATCCAAAATTTTAATATATAACTTGGAACTCTAAATGAAACAATCTCTAATATGAATATCATGATAGGTCGAATATGAAAAAATAAAGTGTTTTAAATATATTTTGTGTTACCTAATTTACATATACATGTATCCCGATTTATGCAATTATCAACCTCCATCCTTAATTGGTTAGGATATACCTTATACCTTAAGCTATTCAAGATAAAGTGAAAGCTATAAGATAACTAACTCTTTATTATTCTTTAGAATTGAAATTTATATGTGATTTAACTTGACCCAATGGTTATGTGGAGAAACAAAAGCCTTCCTCTCAAGAGAGGAATTCTTGTCCATTCCTTATGCATGGGAAACTAGTAATTATTAATGTATTGTTTTTCATGTAATGACAAAATATATGGATGATTTTTTCTCCAATAATTTTCTTCATCTCACATCTTACTAATGAAATCATTTTTGAAGATTTAATATTTATTCTTTCTTTTTTATATGTCGTTTTTCTTTAGAAACTTTCAAAATATGTTATAGTAATATATCATAATAGTTTTTTATTCTTCATCTCACATCTTACTAATGAAATCATTTTTGAAGATTTAATATTTATTCTTTCTTTTTTATATGTTGTTTTTCTTTAGAAACTTTCAAAATATGTTATAGTAATATATCATAATAGTTTTTTATATCTTGTTTTTCTTTAGAAACTTCCAAAATATATTATATTAATATATCCATAATAGTTTTTTATTCTTCATCTCACATCTTACTATTATATGTTATAGTAATATATCATAATAGTTTTTTATTCTTCATCTCACATCTTACTAATGAAATCATTTTTGAAGATTTAATATTTATTCTTTCTTTTTTATATGTTGCTTTTCTTTAGAAACTTTCAAAATATGTTATAGTAATATAATAGTTTTTTATATCTTGTTTTTCTTTAGAAACTTCCAAAATATATTATATTAATATATCCATAATAGTTAACGAGGTTTTGAGTTTGATGGTTGATTAAGGATGGTGATATTCTCCCACCAATCTTAAAATACTATCTCAAAATAATATATGGTTTGCTTTTTGTGGGCTATCTCATCTATGCAAGTGAGTCATTCCTTCTACTCAAAGTGAGGCATAAGTTTTACGTAAATTTAGTGGAATAAAATTTCTCTACATATGACTTGTTAATCTTTTGAAATTAAATTTTACATCCAAATTAAGAAACATACACATTCGTTACACTATGATAAGAGTAAGATGAAATTTAAAAAACAATATACCCACAATGGAAATATTTTTATATGGTCAAAAATAAAAATGTTACAATACATATTGATTACAAAGTGTTTTGTTACATGTAATGCACCAATGCTTCATTCTCATTGTGGTTGTTATATGGTCACATACAAAGTGTAAATTCAATATCAATCGAATATATTGATTCAAAATGTTTTGTTACATGTAATGCACCAATGCTTCATTCTTATTGTGGTTGTTATATGGTCACATACAAAGTGTAAATTCAATATGAATTGAATGTACAATGTTGTGATATATTATATATCAACAATTTTATCTCATTATGGTATAAATTATTATATATCAATAATTTTATCTCATTATAGTATAAATATCGAAAAATACTAAATATTACAATGATAATTTAAAATATCATACACATTGTGGGTTATATGAGGATATAAAAATTATTAATACACTTAAAAAAATGTAATTCTTAAAGATAATCATTCATTAATCTTTTGAATTATTACAAGGAAAAAACCAATACATAAAATTTGCTACATCGTAAGTCCAATCCACAAAATCTACTACTATTTTGCAAACTTTTATAAGAATAAATAAGGTAATGCCATGCTCATTTATGGACATAATCTATCAATGTTGAAAAGATATTGAAGATAGACCGATAAATATATGAAGGTTTATATTGGCAATTGAGGGAGAATATTATCATTTAGCCAATGGGTAAGGCTATGATGCAAGCAACAACACCTATGGGGATGGCCATATAACTTGGATCTCTCCATTTTCATTCCAAGCTCATTCATTCCATTCTATATGGTTCCCATTTCAATATTTGATTATCCTATTTTACCATGTTAAGCATCACAACTCATCATCCAAGCCTTGAAAGTGGAATTATATATGAATATCTGGAAGATGAGAAAGGTGACATGTTGAACTAGAGTGAAATAGGACACACACACACAATAGTTGAAGAAAGAATTCATAGAAGTACGTTTTTGTAGTTACCAAAGACCAAGTTCAACATGCCACCTTCCCAACACAATAATGGTAAAGGTAAAAGTTCAGACAAATTTCTAGATCCTTCCTCTTCACTCAATTCTTCTCAACATCATTCCAAATACCTCCCCTAAATATCTTTCCACTAGTTGCATGTCCCTAAATGCCATCACACTAAGGTACAAACCTATGATGAACCATCCCAATAATGTTCACATGATACCTATGAGTTCATGCATACATGTTTGGTTGACATATATCACACCATCATGATAAATTTCCTCAAATGGTCTCATTTTTCTTATCCCTTAGAGATTTTGAATGGAATTTCCCCCCTATGACCACTCTTATCCTCAAGGAATCCTCCCACAACACTTCCACCATTGAACCTCAAAAATTCAAATTCATGATGGTTAACCTTATATTTAATCCATTGTAAGAGGAATACACCCCCTTGAATCATATTCCCTACACAAACCAACACCTCCACCCCTTCTCAAACTATGCACAATCAACAAGAAACAAGCCCTATCCCCACTTCTTTGAACCCTTACGATAGAGTCTTACATTCCTTAGAAATTCCATTAGAGCCCTACTAATCCCAATTCTTTATTTCCCTTGGTCCCCATCATTACACCTGTTCTAATTCAAAATAATCCCACCCTAGTGAATTCTACTACATTTCTACTTCCCCCATATAATGAGGTAGCCATAGTCAATGATACTACATGTTTTCCCTCTACATGTCATCCTTGTGTTTGCATCAATGTTATTAGAACTCAATTGGTTCTAGCAAAAATGGTTAGTTCAACTAGTTCTAGGGACATACCAATCCAATTGAATCCTTTGAATTGGTAATGGTTGGTTTCATAGTCAGAACTAGCCATAAATGCCAAACTTACCGATTCCATACATAACCATGCAATCAACGATGGGGACCACTTAAACTCATTAAAAAAAAACAATCAATAAAATAAAAAAAGTGAAACACTAAACCTAACCCTAGCCCCTCCATAATTCTATTTAAAGAGATCCCCACCCTTCATTTCACTCACATAATTCATTTGATCAATTTGGAATTTTTGAGTTGAGTTTCTTGGGATGATTTGGAGAGATTATTGAAGGGCTGATTTGAATAATTTGTTGGGATGATTTGAAGTGTTGACTAAAGGTTGATTTTGAGAGATGATTGAAGGGATGATTTAAATAATTTGTTGGGTTGATTTGGTGTGCTAATTGAAGGGATGATTTGGATATTTTTTGCGTTGAGTTTCTTGGGATGATTTGGAGTTGATTCAAGGGTTTATTTTCATAATTTCTGGGGCTGATTCCACTCTAGAGGCCATTTGGAGCCTCTTTGTTGATGTAATTTGGTTCAGATATGGATTGCACTCAATTCTATTTTGGTTATATGCACCCTTAATTTCTATATACATGAGAAACTTTACATATTTGTGTATAATGGTTTGGATTCACATGGATGTGCGTGCACACACACACACACAATTAAGTTCATTCAAACCTACATGGAGTTGCAAGACACCAAATTTCCTTTTCAGTATAGTCATTTTTTGTTTTTGTTGCTTATGATTAACTTGGATGTGCCAAAATGGTGACCTTTTATCAAAGTTGCACAAGACAAATTTTGCGTATCTAACTACAAATTTGAGCATAATGAGAAGGAGCATAATTGTAATTATAGATTTTTTGACAAGTGGTATAACTAGTTGGTGGCTACATCATTTAGTTACGAGTGCATAGAGCCTTATATGATTGGAACATATGAGGAATCTATGCAATTTGAAAATGTAGGAGTTATGCATGCCCTGGAACTTTGGGGTGAATCACTTTGATTAAGTTGGCGAGTTCTCAAGGAAGAAGAAAAATTTGCAAACCTAATAGAAATTTTGGCCAAACGCAATGGACATTTTGGTAGGATTCACATCATCCTGCCTCAATATAGGGAGAGATCATAGAGTAATACCTAAAATGTCTAATAATGTTTATTTATGTGAGAAATTTTTTGAGGATGCACATGCTATAATGGATAAATATGTTGATAAGTTAAATTCTTTAGGTTTATAATCTAATATGACTAACCTGATACTGGTAAAATCATTGGTGCACCAACTCAGTTGAAAGCCATTATTATATACAACTCTGATTCGTAAATAGTTTTAGATATTATACAAGACAACTTGTCACAACATTTCTTAAAATGCTAATGCAAGAACAATGAGCTTTTTCTTTACTATGTAGTGATTACTAGAAGCATACTTATTTAAATATGGACAATAATTGGGAACATAAGATAAAATATATACTTGTGACAAGAGAACACTATCAACACACTAAACTCAAGATGTACCTTAGAGAAACCCATGAGGGTGAAGATTACTCTAATAAGAAATAAGGGCTATGCCTTGATATTTTATTCTCATATTTACAATGCAAACACAACCAAAATATAATCACTAACTATCATAGGGGATTCACTCATTGAACCTATGACATAGAACATATGTTCATGGGATATTAAATAATATCCTTAATTTCACAAGATATTGAAAAATACCTCCTGAAATCCTTTTGTCGAACCCAATTCCTAATAATTCTCTCTCTCTCTCTCTCTCTCTATATATATATATATATATATATATATATCCATTTTTTCATGTCATCTTTAATCCCCCTTTTTATTTCTACCCCTAATATTTAGATAAGACAAAACTCTTATAAGCCCACAAATTATAAAAATAACCCAAAAATAAGCAAACAAGTGCACATGCATCCTTACACAAGGATATGCCACTATAGTAAGATAACATTGGGTTCAAGGGCTTCATGTTATACTACTTTCACCCCTCTCTTAAATTAATTACATGCTCTTGAATTCAATGAGGAATGTTTTACGTATATGGATTTCTATCTGTATACATCCTAGAAAGGAAAGCCACTTCAAGTTGTAATTATGTGTCCCTTAGATATATTATTTCATGGACATTTTAAGAAAAAATATCTATCTATATCTCTATCTAACTATCAAGCTTGTCTTTGTAGTAATATTTAAAGGTAAGCGATCTACTCAATACCACATTCCTATTTTCTTATCATTCAGACTCAGACATTATTAATAAGAGAGATGCAAGAGATTGTGATCTTAGGGCTCAATCTGACCTAGGGGAATTATTACTATCCTTTAGGTAGAAATGAGTCCTTTTTCCTTTGTACTCTATCACTGTATTATGTTTTTTCATATATTAAGATTAATATTGCACACAACACCAAGGAGATTGTTCTCATTTGAGGGCTAACACCACTCTTTCCAAACAAGAAGTCTAATTGGTTGGTTGAGCTCAATAAAATTGGGGTAGTCATAGTCCTCTCCCTGTGTAATGAAAAGAGGAAAGTATACATATCCCCATGAAGATATGTGGAGGGATCATATATGTTGTCTCATGATATTGGATTCCTCATTTTTGTAAAAACATAAAACCCTTGTTCTCCCAACCAAAATCATCCACTCAAAAAGAGCCCTAGATAGTGAAAAATAAGGCTCGGAAAACACCTCTACCCTTAAATATGGGGTCAAGCTATGTGATTTTACAAATGCATTGAACCAACCTACAAAAAATTAAACCATACAAAATTAGATATAAAACTCTACATACATAAAATACAAATAAAATTGGGGATTAGGACACTTGATACATATAGAGTATGAGACATAGTGGCTCTAGTTATCAATCTCATTTGCCACACAAAGGTTTCAGGTGATCGCAATAAGGGGCGAAGGTATGACCTCACAATCAATTTCTGCTTCCAAAAGAGATTTTCACTAGTGTTGATTGTGCATTGATTTATTTCCCAACAAGCCATATCCCAATACATATAACACCTATACAATACCTATAAACTCCCCTTTCCCTTCATCTAGTTTTGTTTCTAGGGTCAACTGGTTTGGTTTTGATAACATTGGTTTGCATCTCTCCTTCTTGAATAGGTTACAATTTAGATAGGGAAACATATCACAATAACAATAATATTATCAATTAGATTTAAGAATCGAGTCTTTTGTCATAAAATCATAGCAATTACTTTACCACATTCAGTGTGATTGAGTGTTACCTGAACATAAAAAAGATGTTCCTAACATGACATGGATGGATTTAATTCCTCTAGTTTTAGGAAAAAAATGCGATTAAAGCACAATTATGGGAATTACTAGTGGCAAGTGTATGGAAGCCAATCTTTAGGTTGGAAGGTCCATTTGAGTGGTCATCCATGCCCTTCAAGTTGACTAATGCACCAACAAAATTCATGTGGATGATAGACGATATTCTACAAACATTCACCAATTCTTTTGTGGTCATATTCCTAGAAGACATCCTCATCTTTAAGTTGGGATAATTTTAAGGATGGAAATTTATCTTAAAATGTAGAAACCTAGGTGAATCTTACTAGTCCTTACTATGTAAACTGTAAAATGTTTGGTGATATTTTTGTAAAAACATTCAAATTTCTAACGATTTTGTACAGTGTCTCTAAAATTTTGGTGATTCTTATGGTAAAATAATTTTAACCTATAGAATTTGAGTGAACCATTTTTAGAAAAAAAAATTGTTATTGGTGAATCTTTTGTTGGGAAAAAACATGTAAAATTAGTTAACGAGTTAAATTTAGCACCTAAAATTTTCCCTATAGACTTTAACAAAACTTGAAAGAGCATTTGAAGCACATTCAACAAGTTCCAAACACCTTATGAAAGCACAAGCTATATGCTAACCTAGATAATTTCTCATTTGAAAAAAATAATTCAATATTAGGGGTACATCATGGATGAGTGTAATGTGCATCTAGATCTAGCCAAGATCTAAGTCACTCATGACCGATTGGTTCTAAAGGCATTGATGGAACTCTGCAACTTCTTAGGCCTTGCTAAATTTATTGCAGGTTCATGTCAGGGTTATCTCATATGGCTTGGTCCTTGAGTTAGATGACCAAGCTTGGTTGAGCCAAGGCTAAGTTTGTTTGGGTGGAGACACAATAGAAGCATTCAAGGATTTGAAGAATTTTCTTTGCTTGGTTATTGTATTCATTTGTAATACCCCTAGGCCGGACCCCAATTGTAAATGTACATATAGGCCGGTGAGACAATATATTTTGGGCCTGAGTGCCATTGTAAATATGTTTTGAGTCCAAAGTGCCTATGTGGTTATTAGGTTGGAGAGCCTAGATGCTAAAAGGCCAGCGAGCCTATCATTGTAATATGTAATCACACTCAAATTGATTAATAAAATACATCACTGTTGTATACCTATCATACGAAATGAGTATGGGGTAGAACTCCACTAGAGGGGAAAGGGGAATAAGAATCTAGGAAGAGGGGATAATCCAAGGGGGCTTGAGCCCAAGGAAATATTTTATTAATATTTTCTAAATTCTAAGTTATGTGATATTTTATCCTAAGTTCTTAGGATGGGGAACGTATCACCAAGTGGGGACCATGTAGTTCCCATAATGACAATTGTCAAGTTGGGAACATGCAACTATATTGTGGGAACTTAGTGTATTTTCCCATCATTCGATCACTCTCTCATGATTCACTCATCATTCTCACTATTCCTCGAGCCATTTTCATAGCTTCCTGCCATCACCATTCGTATCGGTACTTGGGATCTTTTTGGATCTATTGGTATCCAGTCAACCTGGGTAGTTTGAGTTGAAGAAGTAGGATGTCAGGCCTATACGCATGCAAAAGAAGTGGATTGTCAGATCTGTGAGCATTCTCTCTAGGTGGGAGAACTGTTGGGAATTGTTTTCCCTATGTGTTGAGAAATAGCTACAGATCTATGAGACTTTATGTCTGGGATGTTTCTGAAGCCCCAGAAGGGAAGTGGGGTAGCCGAAGGATTGTTGAGCAGAGAAGGGGAACACTTTCCAAGGTGGGATAGGTTGTGGGAAATGAGAGGTTGTATGCTAGTTGTAGTAGTTGGCACCTTGAATTGATTTTTATTATGTTGGTTAGACCTTAGTTTGGCTTAGGAAGCCTTCCTTGGTGGACTTTCTAGCCTCAACTTGGGGGTGACCTGTTGCTGAGATTTTTATGAGCAGCAAAGTCTATGACTAGGAGGAATGTTTGAGGTCTGGACGCAGTTGGTGAATTATTAAAAAGACAAGTGTTATTTTATCTGTATTTTTATGCTATTTATTGTGTGAATGCTTATATAAATTTTGTGTTTTTTATTATACTTGTTTACACATGAAGGGTATGTTGTTTGCATTACATAATTGTTGCATATGATGAACATGTTATTAATTAAATGGTATTAGAGATGGAAATTTTGTGTGGCATGGACCAACTTGGGACTGGGGATGCTACATTGTGGTATCATAGAAAATTTCTGATTTTGTTGGTAATGGGGTACATTACATCATTCTTCCATATATTCAACAAATTATTGAAATAGGGACATATACCTCAAATTATTTCATTGGTGTAGTCCTCACTTGGCATGGACATAAAGTGTCCTATCATGTCAAGACACTCTTTGATTAAATTTAGAGATACCCCACTTATGATAAGGAGATTTACTTTATTATCTAAGCATGGGTGGTGGAAGAATTTTATTTTGGGAAATGAAATGATCATACACACTGACCACAACCCATTACAATTTATGTAGACTAAGGGAAAATTTTAGTATGACCACCATCAAAGGTGGTCCAATACCTTCAATAGTTCAACTTGAACATCGATTATAAGAAGCATTACACCAATTGAGTTGCATTCTACCTTAGCTATCCCCTAATTGTGACATAGACCACAATCCTCAATTATTTTGGACACTAGAATTTTGAGTGGCCCCAATTGTTTGGAAATGATCCTAACTTCATTGTTACATATCAAGCACTAGTTGCAAGTAAACAAATTTTAGATTTTCACCTCCAGGATGGAATTTTATGCCATCTGGGCCATCTTTGTGTTTCTTTAGGGAAGCAGTAGAAAATTATTTGTGAGGCACACTATAGTGGGGTGGCAGGGCATTTTTGGCATGGAGAAGACAATGCGAGTGTTGAAAAAGTGCTTCTACTAACTAAAGCTCCTACGAGATGTTACCAATTATATCAAATTGCACATTACTTGTGCCATCAATAAAATTGCAATCAAGAAGTAAGGATTGTACACCCCTCTACCTACTCTAGATAAGATTTGGTAGTCAATCTCCATGTATTTTATGTCAGGTCTTCCCCCAACCAAGTAGGGCCACAATTGTGTTTTTGTTGTTGTTTCTTGGTTGTCTAAGATGGAAATTTGCCAGCTTGGAAGAAGAGTGTCACTAGAAACAATAGAAAAAAAATGAGTTAAAAAATGGGCCTCAAAACAAAAAATGTGCTATCAAAATGAACTTTAAAAGAACCAATAGGCTTCAAGATGGTGATGTCAACCATAAGGATAAATAGTTTTGGAGGGAAAGAAATAAAACTATTTTTAATCATATTTTCGACTTATCTCCATATAGGTTTACTCAAATTTCAAGTGTAGGCACTCATTGGATGAAAAATTAAATTATGCATCCAACGAATACCCACTTTTCATATTTTTGATAGACAATATAATGAGATAAACTGGAAATAATGAAAACAATGTGTTTCTTGAAATAACACATTTTTGTCATGTATTTTCACTTTATCTTAGTGTCGGTGTATCAAAAGTATGTAGAGTGGGTACTCTTTAGATGCATAATTTAGTTTCGCATTCAACGAGTTCCTACACTTGAAATTTGAGTAAACCTATAAGGAGATAAGTCATAAATATGATTAAAAAAAGTAATTTTCTTTCTTTTCCTTCAAAAATTCAAAACTCTTAAGTTTATTATTTTAACTATTATTTTCCTTAGGAGGCCCATTTTAGACCTCCAAATTTCTTTAATATGATCTATTGCTAAGATCTTATTTGAGCATGTTCATGTTCATTTTGTATTTCCAAAGATCATCGTCTCTAATAGGGATAGTAGGTTCCTAAGTATCTTTTGGTCTAGCCTTCGGTCATTGGTGAACATCAACTTGACCAAATTGACTACCTGTCCTTCCTAAACTAATGAACATATAGAGGTAGTCAACAAGATGATTGTATATATCATTAGAATGCATAACTCCAAGCATCTACATATATGTAATGAAAGCTTTTATTATTTTCAACACAACTACAAGAAGACTCAAAATTCATGACTTCACATAGGATAATATTTCATTAATTGAATCCCATGTTTGGATTTTAGTTTCACCTCAATGTTTTGAGCATTGTCGTCTTGATGATGAACTTACTTAAAAGGTTTGAAAGTCAAGGTGAAACTAAACTCCAAACACATTGATGAAATACAAGAAGGCTCTTTACGGTAATATTGACCATAATGGTCAAACATGTGGTTGCACCCAGAGATACTATATTAAATGGTATCGTGACCTGTGCACATATAAGTGGATCAAATCCCACCCCCATGTCCTTTAAATTTTGAATAGATCTTTTGTCGTTCAATTTGGATATCAATGAAGTGAGAGCTAGGGTTTGGCGAGAGGAACAAGTGAGAGCTAGGTTCGATTTCCATGGGTGCGCTAGGGGGTGGGGAGCTGAATCCCCCCCTTTCTCTTACAACATAGGAGGCATTTCAGAAGCTAATTGCTCCGCAGGGAAAGACAGTAACAATGCCTTCGATCTCAAAGTTCATAAAGAAACTTGATTCAATCCCCTAAATAGCTCTTCCAGAGGATCAACCCATCAAAATTGCTCTGGATTTGGAAGAACGAGGCTTGGTTGGTCAATTTATGGGCCTATGGCCCTCAACAAGAACTACCGACGACTGGATCCAACGAAATTGGAGGCCGCTAATTCAGAGAAACATAACTTGTTATCCGGTTGGAAGAGGTTTCTTCATATTTGAATTCATTTCGAAAGAGAACCGAGATCTCATCTTCAGGAGTGACCCATATTTCATGGGTATGAAAGGCCTGTACCTTAACAAATGGACACTCGATTTCGAACCCTCATTCAACATCCCAAAGGAGGTACCGGTCTGGGTCTGTTTTCCAAACCTACTAGTTCATTGTTGGAACTATCAATCTCTGCAAAAAATAAAAAATGGATTAGGTCGATTCATAGACAAAGCGAACACCAAATCCCATTACTCTTGTGCAAGGATTTTTGTGGAAGTGGATATAGAAGCTGGGCTTCCAGAAGCTATGAATATCATGATGGGTGCATGGCATCATTTTCAAAATCTTGATTACGAATAGCTTCCATTCAAATGCAAAAGCTGCCATGAATATGGCCATTTTTAAAGGAATTTCCCAAAGGCCCACCCGATAGACAAGGAGGAAGGAGAAGGATGGAAACAGGTCAAAAAAAGAAAAGCAATCTCAAAACCGAAAGAGAAGAAAAATGTAGGCCCTGCTGCGAACCCTCAAACCATTCCTGAATCTCAGGAAACTCAGAAAGAAGCCTCATCCTTAGGCAAAAACTTCGAGGCCCTGGAAATACAGGAAAAAGATCCAAAGGAGAAAGGAAAAGGGGACAGAATCACCGATCCAGTAGCCCCTGAAGAAACCCCCAAGGAAAAGGAAACATAAGAAGAACACATCAATCTAGCTTCAGAATCTGAAGATGAATCAGATGGGGGAGAATCGGAAACAAGCAGCTCCCAAGCCACACCGAAAAAATCCATCAGAGGAAGGAAATCTAAGAAAAAGGAAAGAGAATAAAAAACCTATCTAGATGTTCTGCAAGGGTCCCAAAAAACTCTCAAGGGAATGGTAAACACCTGCAACACTAGAAAGTAAGGCTAGGCTCCAAAGGAAACCACCACATCACAAGCAAGTAAGTAATGAAATATGTCTCCTGGTACTATAGAGGGTTAGGAAACAAACTAAAAGAAGAAGCCTTGAAATATATCATTCACATGACGGCACCTGAGATCCTTCTAATCTAGGAGATGAAACTAGAGGACTCCGATCTCCTCCAAGCAAGTAAAACCTTTTGGAAAAAAGGCCAAGAAAAAACAATGAGTGAAAGAGGTGCCTCAGGGGGAATCAACACCTGTTGGGACAACTAAAAGATCGACCTGCTAGAAGAATAAGGTAGCACCCACTGGATCTTCACCAAACTCCTCCACAAAGACTCTGGTCACCTTATAAGCCTCTTCAATATTTATGTTACAATACTTTTTTTAGAGAAAAGAGATTGTTGGGACTCCTTAAACTCCTTCCTGAGCCTGCACAATCCTGAGAATATCATAATAGCAGGGGACCTCAATATTACACTATCTTCTTCAGAGAAAAAAGGGGGCTCCCATGTCAAAGATCCAACAAGAGAGTGGGTGGAAGACCTCATCCTGGATTGGGACTTGAAAGATATCAAGCTAGCCAGAGGTAAGTACATTTGGACGAATAAAAGATTGGGTCTGGGTCACATTGCAACATGTTTGGACATGTTCCTCGTCCAATCTACCTTCCTGACCCTCGGTTTAGTGGCCTCCTCCACATTTCTACCCAAATACATCTCATATCATAATCCTATCCTCTTGGATCTCTCTTCAGAAAAAAACCTTGGCCCCATCCCCTTCCAGTTTAGCTTGATCTGGATTCACCAAGAGGGGTTTCAGGAGATCGTTTCCACCACCTGGAGTGAGAAGGTCCAAGGCTCCCCATTCTACGTGTGGGAAGAAAAACTGTGAACTCTCAAGAGATCCCTAAAAATATGGGCCAAATCCATCAAGTCCCCAACTTATAAGAGAAAAGGCACCGAGGATGCACTCGAGAGCCATCACTTAATCCTGAAAGAGTCTGTAGTGACTGAAGAGTTGTTAAATCAAGAAGTCAATCTCCAAAAATCACTTCATCGTGCATGCAGAGAGGAGGAATAATATTGGTGACAAAAATCCAGAAGCCTTTGGCTCCAATCTGGAGATAAGAACATGAGATATTTCCAAAAGCATGCGGAATCCTGAAAGCACTTTAAAACGGTCAACGAAATCCAATTTCGAGGACAAGAGATAAAAATTTTTGAAGGCATAAATCAAGTTGCACACGATTTCTTCAAAGACCTATACTTGGCTCCATGTGAGGCTCCCGTTGATCCCAACTCCTATCCCTTGTCTCTAATCCCCCAGCTAGTGCAGAATGAAGACAATTTGAGCCTAATGACCCCAATACAACTTCAAGAGCTCAATAAATCACTGGATCACATCGAAGTTGATAAGGCCCCTGGGCCCAACGATTTCACAACCCACTTCTATAAAGCCTATTGGCCAATCATCAAGGAATATCTGATAAGAATGGTCCAAAAATCCAAAAACTGTTTCAAAATCGGGGGGAGCACAAACTCAACATTCTTAGCACTGATTCCTAAAGAAAAAGGGGCGAGAAAATTTAGTAGATTCCATCCAATCTCCCTCTGCAACACGAGCTACAAATTGGTCACCAAAATCATCGCTAAGAGGCTCAAGAAAATCCTACCAAGCATCATCCCGGAAAACCAAGGTGGCTTCATCAAAGGGCGTCAAATTTTGGACAACATAGTGTTGGTCCAAGAAGCAATTCACTTTAGTTGTTAGCGCAAATATAAAGGTATGGTTATTAAGCTAGACTTAGCCAACACTTAGCCAACACTTTTGATAGAGTTATACATGATTTCCTCTTCAAAGTAATGGGAAAAATGGGTTTTTCTCAAAAGTTCATAAACTGGGTTAAAGCTTGTATAGTCGCTCTGTGGATCCCCCCTTGGTGAATGGTCGATCAACATAGTACTTCCAAGCCTCTAGGGGACCGAGGAAATGGTGCTTGTTTTCTCCTCTTCTGTATGCCATCCAAGATTCAGTTCTAATCTTTTAGCTGGATTACTGTCAACAGAGCCGCTCCTTCTCAGGACTCGAAATGGCGACAAATGTCAAAGAAATCAATCACGTGCAGTTTTTAGATGACACCCTTCTCCTTGGAGGATCTAGTGTCCTCTCAGCTATAAATTTCAAGCAGGAGCTTGAACGGTACAAAGAAGTCTCAGGCAACAAAACCAACTACCAAAAGTGCAAAGTCTATGGCTGGAATTGCTCACCAAGAGATATGCTTGAAATCAACAGAGATTTAGAAATGGAAGGATCAACTACCTGGGATTCTTTCAAGTACTTGTGAATTCCAATCTGTTGGCCCATTGGCTTCCTCTTCTGGAAAATCTGAAGCTTTGTATCCAAGCATGGGGAGTTACATGGTTAAATCTCGCAACAAAAGTGGTTCTGCTGAAATATGTCTTGACTAGTCTCCATATCTATCAAAACTCAATCCTCCTTGCGCCAAAAACCACCGTCAACAAAATATATACCTTGATGAGAATATTTCTATGGGAAGGCGGAAATCAAAATGAGAGGAAGCTCCACTTAGTAATATGGGAAAAAATCAAGAAGCCGATTCTAGAAGGCGATCTCCAAATCCGAGACATTGCTACCCAAAACTTGGCCTTGGGAGCCAAACTCTTTTGGATCTTTATCTCCGACAAATCCTCTTGGATCAAGGAAGTCCTATGGAAAAAATACTTCCTGGGGAAGCGTATTAGATGCTTGGATCTCCCTCTGAAAGTCCTTAGAGCATGGCCAATCCTCAATCTATGTCTCAGGGCCTTGGATCTCTTCAAATCCAATCTAAATTGGATCCCTGGCAACAAGAAACACATAAGGGTCTGGGAGGACTCAATTTTAGGGGAGCCACCAATATATCACCAGGAAGGCTTGACCAATATAAAAACCTGGCTCCACTCCAACAACCAACTCTCTCTCTGGGACATTTCTCACTGGGAAGAGGACAAGGTAGGCAACTAGAAAGAATGGGACCTGGGGAACTACCCAGGAAGACTTGAAAATGAAGCCAGGATTCTTCTTGAGAAGCTTCAAGGGAAAGCACCCCTTAAAGCCTCAACCAAGGACAAAAGAGGCTGGGGCATAACCAACAAGAATTACTCTTCAACCACATGCTACAAATTTCTATAGGAAATTCCATACGTTCCTCTAGATCCAACGTTGTGGAAGACAATCTGGTCCTACAAATTGATTCCCAAAATCAACATGTTCACTTGGACGATGGCCCATAAAAGCATTTTGACAATTGAAAATCTAAGAAGAAGAGGTTGGCAATGCCCCTCAAGATGCCCTCTTTGCATGACTGAGGAAGAAACCATAGATCATCTGCTACTCACTTGCCCCTATGCAAAAGAGGTATGGGATATTGTTGTAAATCTTGGACCAGACAAATTTGCTCTCCCCCCTAATGTATCAGATCTCCTAAGAAGCTGGGCGAATCACTCCTCATTCTCTCTGAGACAAAAGGACCTTCTCAAAACTAGTTGGATGTTGCTTCCTAAATTTGTAATGTGGAAAATCTGGTTGGAAAGAAACAATAGGCTTTTCCACGAGAAAAATTGCAACCCAACCCAAGTGGCAACCAAGGCCAATGCACTTCTGAGTGAGGCACCCGACTCTCACACCAAGCTCCATAACACAGACACTTTGGAACCATATGAATATCAATGGCTAAAAGAGCTCATCCCAAACCATCAAAACCAAATAGCCACCAAGTCAGTCTCGAGACCAAGCTGGGAAGTTAGGTTGGAAGAACAATACTTCATAAAGTGGAGGTCCTCACTAGAAAAACATAGTTTGTTTTTTGGCGATGCTTTGAAAGGAAACCTAGGGGTGGCCAATGGGGGATGGATTATCCTAGGTCCTTTGATCATGTTGGAGGTATCCTTCTCTTGGGGTCTGGGACATGATTCTAACAACAGGGTGGAGGCTCTCGTCCTCTGGCAGGGTCTTAGGCAAGCCTTCGCCAGGAACATTCAGAACTTGGTGATATTTGGAGACTCATGGGTAGTCATAGAGGCTCTGAAGACACAAAGGAGGACAAACAATCTCAGACTAGGAAAAATTCTCAGTAAACTAACTCTTTTATTGCATAGATTTAGGGAGGTCAGCTTCTTTAACATCTTATGGGGGCTAAACACTTAGGCAGACTTTGAAGAAAATAAAGGAGTGCTCATGAGTAAGGCCACACTAATAGTGAATGGGGTTGAAATTATTGCACTCATCCCCTAGAAGCGGAGGATCCCAAAGGGATTGACCGTCTCCTCAGAAGACTCATTGGACATTGTAAGTCAGAATAATTACTCACTCCTCTGTAGTCAAAGACCCAAATCCAAGTCCGATTCTCAAGCAAGGTCCAACACCTGGTGTTTTCAATACTCCTTCCAGTCAGAGTCAGGAAAGGAGGATGGGGGTCCTTACCGAGGGGCCAAGAGTCACATGAATATTGTGCACACATTGGCTATTTCTTGGCCGAGATACTCAGATATGTAGGAGCATTAAATCAAGGCCATAATCAAGAAGCATTCCGATCACTGAGATCTTAGATATTTCTCAATCGACTTCAATGGCTTCCATATCTAATCCTAGGATAACACTGGAGGAAAGGATGGGAGAGCTACAAATGGATCTCAAAATATTGAAGGCCTTGGTCAGGGAGCAAGAAAACGTCGGAGTAAAAAGATGTGAACTCCTTGACCAATATCTCATAAAGTTGTGCGAGGAACTCATAGCCGAATCGGACGCCCAGTTCAAAGATGTTGCCAATGTTCATGGAGATTTTGGGAATTGTCTAAGCAGGCTTGAAGTCAAAGTAGATAAGTTGTCCGAAGGCCCAAAGAGAAGACTACACAGGTGAAGAAGGATCTCTAAATTCACTACAACGGTTTCTCCTCGTAATAAGGTTCCCCCTCTAGTAGCGACAACTATGTAACCCTTTTCAGCCAGCCAGGCATCTATCACCTGGGAAATTTTGGTTCACTTAGAAAAGTTGAACCCAGAACTTCAGCTCTTACTCTTAGTGGATTTCCTAATTTGTAAAGAACCCGACAGTTGGTTTGCCGGTCCTTAATACAAAATTAATCGTTATTGTAAAAAAAACATATTGACCATAACCTTTCATGTGTTCCCTGGGTTTCAACCATTTGCACCAATTGATGTATCTTTTCTTATTGTGTGAACATAAGAAGAGTACCCACATTCTCATAATGATTCATATAGAGAAACCAAATATGTTGAAGGAATCTAACACATCGAACAATGTGATATTTTGAAAAAAATCTAATGCCAAGTACAAGTAATGACACAATCAACATCTAATTCCACACAATTTAAAGGCTAGTGACAAGGAATGGTTGTACTACAAAAGATGGATTCACAGGCCCCCACATGAAGCTCAAGCCGATTCAATATGGGCATTACAAAATCACCAAGGTTATGGGTGAAAATAATTTTGAATTGAATCTTCCACATTCCTTGGTTTACACCTTGTATCTAATGTGAAGCTGCTTTGATGATGATTTTTTCCTTTGTTGGAAAGTCTCGGAGGTGGTAGCGCACTTGGCCACTATCAATCTCAACCTTGATTGCATTGAGAAATTTATAGTAGACTAGATCATGGACACCAAGTTGAAAAGTTCCCACCAACAATGCATACAACTCTATCAAGTTGTCAAAGTAGGGTAACTTCTTCATCAAGGCAAGTGGTTCACCAAGAACTAGATCTAACAAAAATTCCTCCTAGTACTAGAACTTCATGCAATGGGGACCATTTATTCTAAAGGGGAAGCATCGATCTAGGTTTCCATCCAAGCCCATCTAAAAAATGATTCTTTTATTGGAACTTTTCATGTCTTGAACTTTCAACACATTTTTGGGGGCCTCCCCATGCATTTTTCAGTGGTTTTAGGCTCAATGACAAAGGACCAAGGGACATGGCTCAATCTACTAATTTTATTTCCAACAAGCTAAATAAGGCACAAAATGGAGCATCAAGCAAAAATATATTATCTTGACAAATCTCACCCTTTTATTGGAGAGTTTAGATTCATCAACTCAACATTCCTATGTCGCACTAACCTCATGCTAACATTAGGGTTCTCATATATTATCATTTTTAACTATTAGAGTTTTAATAAAATGAAGTTTTACACTCTTGTTATGGGTAAATGAGCATAGATGTCACATATCTTCTTATATATAACATTGTTGATGTTTGTAGCATCAAACATGTACTTCCACATCGGTTTTGTGTCTAACACGTGTAAGTCGTTATTAATGTCTCTCAAGACTTAGGAGATTTGCTTTAATAAAGTGATTATTAAAGTGAATGTACTATTGTAAATAATGGAGTTTTATTTAAGTCAAATGCCTAAGTATTTGGAATTAGTTAGTTAAATCCTAGACATTAGATCATAAAATGAAGGTGATATATAATCTCAACCATTGATCACTTTGGAGATCTAGGGTTTTGGATTTAGGGTAAACTTAAGATTATAAAACAAAACCTAAGTGAGAGGAGGAGAAACACACAAAATGAGATAGTATATCTCATTTATTGGGTGGAGAAGGACTTTCATGCAAGTATGAAGGGGCAAGGTCCAAGGAAAGGAGCAAGGGACAACAAAAGAGTAGCATCCAAGTGTCATAGGCTGGGATATTTTGTTGTTTTGTATTATTCCTCACGTGGACCATTATCCCAAGAGAAGCAAGGGGAAACAAATGAATAACACCCAACAAGATTGAAGGATAGATCTTGAGGTGTGATAGGCTAGTCTATTTATTGTTTTGTATTGATCCTCAGGTGGGCCATTATCCCAAGATGAGAGCCTAGATTTTATTTTAATAAAATCAACACAATACGGGTTTTCTCTTAGGGGTTTTTCCAAGGGTATTTACCCAGAAAATTACGTGTCCAAATGTGTATAGTTTCTTGTTGTGCTTCCACTGATTTATTTATTTAGATCGTTAAAACTTATTCATTATTTTGTTCAGTAAAATCTCCTTAATAATTTTATTAGAGCAAGGGTTTGCTAGGAAGTAAATTGTCGGGTGCTAGGTTATGAAATTTAACATGGTATCAAGGAAGGATTAATTCTGAAATGGAAACCAAGTACACACAAGTTGTAATTTTTGTAGCGCATAATTTTTTATTATTTTTACAGGCTATGGGTAAATCAAATAAATAAAAAAGGAAGGAAAATTGCAACATCAGTATGGTTGTTGTATGGGCCATACAACAACCATACAACATATGGCAGCATGGGTTGCAGAAGGACCATAGATTTGAGATCGCATGAACTGTGGTGAGTGTTGGGAATAGGTGTGGAAGTGGAGGTCGTGGGTTGAGCCGCTGACAAAAATATTGGGCTACATAAAGAACATTCCACATGAGCTAAACAATCGTGGGTTGAGTTAGATAAGGAAACAGACAGAAGGATCCACGTGCTACAACCACAGAGAAGGTAGGGAGCCATAGAGGTAGTCAGTGGGTGCAAGGAAATAGCGACCAACGAATAGTACATACCACCGTAGTAATATGAAGAGTCGCCGCCAACACAGTCGGTAGTTGGCCAGATACAAAAACCACCAAGGGGGTATGCCTCTAGCCGTAGCAAGGTGCAAGGTAGCCACCAACAAGGCTCAGCTACCGCAGAGACAAAAATCACCAAGGAGACAGGCCACTAGGCCTCATGCAGACTACGTAGGGTAGCCATGCAACTCGATAAATTCGGTTAGAAAGTTCAAGTAGCGGGATTTTGGTCCAGGCAACGGGTAGTGGACAATAGGTCCGGGAAAAGATCAGTTTTTTGCTTAAAGGACTAAGCAAAAAATTCTTCAGTTTAACATTTCTAAAGAACCGGGCGCATTTTCCAATAAATTTCTAATTTGGAGATGGACGCAGCCGGTTTGAGGTTAGGCTAGAGGGTGCACCAAACTATGTACCATTGAAGGAGAGGGTCACATTGGTTCTCATGGAATATGGTTTGTGGGAGTTTTCTAAAAACAAGGTGACCCCATCGATGGATCCAAAGGACCTGGCCGCCTATGAGTTGAAGGAAATGAATGTAAGGAGGGTCATCTTAGATGCAGTGAAGGATCATTTGATTTCTCACATATATGAGAATAAGTCAACYAGGGAGATGTTTGTAGCAGTGATGAATCTTTTTCAGAGTAGAAATACAAACATAAATATGGTGTTGAGGGAAAATACTAGACACCAAGATGACTAGATAAAATATAGTGATCGATTATCTCACCAATATCACTTACATATGTGATCAGTGGGAAGATGTAGGGGAAGTTGTGACATATGAATATTTGATGAGTACAACCCCAGATGGTTTCTCTAATCCATGGGCCCTATTCATCAAAGGAATCGTGGCATGGGAGATGCTTCCCTAGTTTTACAGGCTATATGATGATTTCATCTAGGAGGATATTCGGGAGGAATCTCTAGCAAGACAACAAGTTGGTGATGATGAGAATCTGGCCCTTACTAGTCAGGAAAGGAGGAGCGGGGGGAATACAAGTGGAGATTCAACTCCAAAGGTTGGAAAGAAGAAGAACTTGAGAAAAGTGAAATGCTTTGCATGGCACAAGAGTGGCAACTATGCTTCACAATGTCCAGAAAAAAAAAGAAAAGAGAAGAGTAAGTCTCAACATGTAGCAACATATGTAGAAGCTCAAGTCAAGGAGTTTGCTGAGAAGTTTGAGAATGAATTATTGTTAGTCTCCTGTCTTTCTGGAACATATTCCATTAATACCTGGTTCGTGGATAGTAGGTGTTCTCAGCACATGACGGGGAAACATAAGTCATTCACCAGCTGATCAAAGACGAACTTAGATTTGCATGTGGATCTTGGAACCCATGCCAAGTGTGGTGTAGAGGGAGTTGGGACAATTAGGTTCCAGCTAGAGTCAAGAGGTTCTATGAAGGTGGCATATGTGTTGCATGTTTAAGAGATTAATGTGAATTTTCTCTCAGTTTCATTAATGGAGGACAATGGATACACCATATTTTTCAAGGATGGTTAGGTTCTTATTCAGTCGAAGGGATCTAACATAGACTCAACTCAAGTTCTTAGTGTCAGAGAGGGCAATGTATACAGGTTTTAGGGAAAGCATGTAGGTGGATCCAATGGGATCTAGGATCATGGATTGCTGTCAGTGACAGAGGACAAGGAGTAGGATACTCCAAGGGGTGAGTAGAGTTCACAAACTTCCAGTGTGGGGAGTCAACCTTTATATGGGAAGAGGGATTTATCCCATTCTATTTATGTCAGGAGACCTAGTTGCTATGAGATGAAATTGATGGATTCTCAGGAGAAGGAGGAGGCTCATAGGAGTATAGATAGGGAGAATATGCCTCCAAATAAGTGTCCATACTTAAGGGCACCAATGTTTAGCATCATTGATTCCAATACTTCCAGTGTTCAGGGAGCAACTAACCAGCAGGGTTGGAGGGATGCCAATGTGCAGGATGTTGTCTACAACATTGTGTCAGGGTCGAAGGTAGAACCAATTCCAGGTGGATCTTCGAGAAGTACCTTCCTCGCTAAGAGGGAATGTTGATGTTTGTAGCATCATACATGTACTTCCACATCGGTTTTGTGTCTAACATGTTGAAGTCATCCTTAATGCCTCTCAAAACTTAGGAGATTCACTTCAATAAAGTGATTATTAAAGTGAATTTACTTTTGTAATTAATGGATTTTAATTGAAGTCAACTGCCTAAGTATTTGGCATTAGCAAGTTAAATCTTAGCCATTAGATCATAACGTGAAGGTGATATCTAATCTCAACCATTGATCACTTTGGAGATCTAGGTTTTTGGATTTAGGCTAAACTCGTGATTATAAAAGGAAACCTAAGTGAGAGGAGGAGACACACATAGAATGAGATAGGAGATATAACTTATTAGGTGGAGAAGGATTTTCATCCAAGTGTGCAGGGGTAGGGTCCAAGGAAATGAGTAAGGAGAAACAAAGTAGTAGTTTCAACCAGGTGTGATAGGCTAGGCCATTTTGTTCTTTTGTATTATTCCTTAGGTGAGCCATTATCCCAGGAAGAGCAAGGGTAAGAAAAGAAATAACAACCAACAAGATTGAAGGATAGTTATTGAGGTGTGATAGGATATGTTATTTTTTGTTTTCTATTATTCCTCGGGTGGGCCGTTATCCCAAGCCAAGAGCCCATATTTTATCTTAATAAAGTCAACACAATACAGGTTTTCCCTTAGGGTTTTTTCTAGGGGTATTTACCCAGAAAATTACATGTGCAACTGTGTATGATTTCATGTTGTGCTTCCACTGATTTATTTACTTAGATCGTTAAATCTTAGCTGTGATTTTATTCAGTAAAGAATTCTTAATAAGTTTATTACAACAAGGGTTATCTAGGAAGTAAATTGTTGGGTGTTGGGTTCTGAAATTTAACTAAGATACCACAATTCTAGCCACTATGTGTTGCTATGCACATTGCATTGTTTCTCACCATTTATTTATTGACAAAATATTGTTTTAATTGCAATAATTTGATTTCAATTTGGTATCTTGTGTTCTCTTTGAAACATTGTGTGTCCTTTCATTTCATTCTTAATCCAATATGGATCACTCGTGGCATTATTT
>JASDQU010685488.1:30075-40135 GCA_032191745.1 Picea mariana | reverse complement strand
TGGGAAAATAATTTATTCCTCCATAGTGTCCTCCTCTAGAACTTCCTCCTCTCTCTTTCTGACTACTATATCTTCCAGCTTCTCCTCTGGACTTCTGGAACTTTTCTCTGATGGTTCCTCTTCCTCTGTTAGGACTCTTTCCCCTGTTTTGTTGACTTTTCTTCCTTGCCAACTTTTCTTCTTCCTTCAGGGCTACCTGATAAGAATCTTCGATATTTCTCATTTTCATCATGATAGTATCATCATGGATTTCGTACCTCAATCCATTAATGTACCTTCAATTTTTTCTTCATCATTCTCCCTATGTCCTTTTCTTATGTTCAACTTATAAAATTATTCAGTATACTCTTTCACCGACAAACCTTTCTATCTCAGATTCTGCAACTTTATGAATAGATTTAACTGATAATCCTTGGGTATGAATTTAGCCTTGAGCTTAGCTACCATTCTATCCCAACTCTTGATTTTGGTCTTACATTTCCTCCTTCTATCTTACAACTCATCCCACCATAAAGTTGCATGTCCCTTCAATTTGGTCATTGCATGATTTACCTTATTCTCATCATCAATTTCCTCATTATCAAAGTACTTGTCTAAATCACTTATCCATTCAAGCAATTCTTCTACATTTAAATTAATTTCATATATCGGGACTTCTATTTTTGCTTTGGTTCCTAGCTTGACAACAACCCTCAACAATTGCTCATGTGTTGCTTGTTCTCCTACAACTTCTTCTGCTTCTACATCTTCACTTTTAGTTTCATTGACGTCACCAACCTTGGGTGATCTTATTTGTGTTGTCTCCATGGTGTCCAACCTTGCACGAAGTTGTCTCATTTCCTCTTCCATGCTGCATTCATTATAGGTCTCTCCCTGCATCTTCTTGGCAACATGATTCTAAGTGTTTCCTTTTCTCACAGATCTTATTTCCCACTCTGATACCACTTGATGCAAACTCCCACCACTCTCGGGGTTCGCGCGACCTCCCTTTTGTTATTTTTTCATGGAATTTAAGTTAAGCATGATGTTCATTTCAATTTTTTTTTTTTAACTAAATCAATTATGAATTTTATTAATTGGGAATTCCAGCTGGTTGCAGCCTTACAACCTTCACAAAAGCCCTTCTACATTCTTTTACAAGCTGCTGTCCTTTTCAAGGAATACAAATTTTTACTGGGTCTCCATCATTTATGCTGAGTTCTCCTTGGGCCAAGAGGCATCCTTTGTTGGCTAATTTGTCTGCTTCTTTGTTTGAGTCTCTGATTATATGATAGCAGTTGAAGGAGGTGAAGTCTTTTAGAATGTGTCTTAGCCTTTGCAGGTTCTTGTTTAGGCTAGCGTCATTAAACTATCCTCTCGAATGTATCATTTTGATCAAGATTTCAGAGTCTCCAAATGCTTGTAGCTCCCGATATCCTCTTTCCTTGGCTATCTGATAGACTTTTATCAAACTCAGGATTTCTGTTGGGTTGTTGGTTCGCTGTCCGAGTCCCCAACAAAAGGTTTCTAGTATTTTCCCTTCACTAGAATAAATGATTCCTCTATCTCCCGCTATCCCAGGGTTTCCCTTAGAGGCGCCATTGAAGAAGACTAAAGTTATTCCTTGCTTCTGCCACCCACTCTGGAATATGTCATGATTATCTCTTAGCCTCCATTTTGTTTCGAGATGGGATTTTTCAGTGCTATGGATCCGAAGGGTCAACACGGAGGTACCGAGCCAATTCTTTTCCTCTTGCTGCAGCAAGGTGTCAGTTTTGTGGTTTTGAGAGCTCAAATTTTCTAGGAGGAGGCCTTTTTCTTTCGCTGCTACCATGTTGGGGGTCCACGCTGTGTTGTTGAAAATTTGCTCATTTCTTGCAAGCCAAAGCTTCCAACACACATACTTGGGGATGGAGATCCAGACTCTGGCCTATAATGTTTTCAATGAGAGCGAAGGGTAACTATCCTTCCAAGTTGTGAATAGATCTACTACTGAGATGTTGGTGGGGGCAGTGACCTTAAGGCCATGGAGGATGAGCTGCCAGACTTTGTTTGCAAAATGAAAGTCTACAAACAAGTGATCTGAGGTTTCCATGGCTTCTTTGCATAAAGAACATCTGTGTGGACCGACAATATTTCTTTTCATTAAATTTTCACCAGTCAAGATCTTTTTGTGCATTAAAGTCTAGAAGAAGAAATTTACCTTGGGGATCGCCATTGAGTCCCATACCTCCAACCAAAATCTTGCAGGGAGTGGTTTGTCTTTTTGTTGTTGTAGCAGAGCATAGCCTTTGGCTGTTGAGTAAGTTCCTGTGGGTCCCCAACCCCAATTGTCTTTGTCTGTCTTATGCACAGGAGCTGCCTCTCGAAGCTCTGCTTTGAGCATTTCAAGTTGCTGGAGGAGGCGATTTGGGACGTTGCTGAATTGCCAATCTGACCAGGAGCCATCGTTGTCCCAATTTGATATGTCATTGATGCTCTGTATTCCTCTGTGATCAAGAAAATCATGGATTTCAGTCAAGCTGGCATTTGAAGCAAGGGGCAAATTCCCCATTATCTGATCTGTCCAGAGATTGGTTCGTTTGCCATTTCTAGGGACGCGATACAGGTTTTGGGTGAAGAATCACACCCCTTTGATGCACAATTGCCATAGCAACGTGGTCTTCCCGCTCATGGTGTTTTGTAGATTTATGATTTTGGCATTTGGTATATATTTGTGCATTAACGTTTTGCTGACAGGGTGAGTGGGGTCGCTATGTATCTTCCACAAGATTTTGCAACCAAGAGTTGTATTAACAAGAGCTGGATCTCGGATCTGTAGCCCGCCTTCTCTCAAAGGCCGCTTTATTGTATCCCAACTGACCAAATGAAACTTACGTTGGTTCCCTTTCCCACCATGCCACAAGAAGTCTCTCAACAATTTGTTGATCTGCCCAGCTATCGATTTAGGTGCCAGGAGGTAGGACGCTTGATAGATTGGTAGTGAAGAAATGACTGCTTTTATCAGAGTTAATTTACCTCCATGGGTGAGCCAATGTCCTCCCCAGGCATCGATTTTTCCTTTAATTTTTTTTAAAACTCCTTCCCATAGGTTGACTCTGTTTATGCCCAATGATAATGGCAGCCCAAGGTACTGTATCTTTTCCCATTTTGAATGCCCTTTGAACCCCAAGGTGCGAGCTATCTTTTGTGTTTCATGTTCTGCTGCATTCCAACTGTAGACAACAATTTTCCTTTCACTTATCAGAGCTCTAGACACCTTGCAGTAAGCTTGAAGAGTTCCCTTGAATGCAGAGGCTACTCTATTTGAGGCTCCTCATAGCATGAGAGAGTCGTTCGCAAACAGAGCATGATTTATAGGTTTAAGGTTCTTCGTTATTCTCAAGCCTGGGGCTACTCCTATTATCCTTTCCTGCTCCAACTTCCTGATGAGTGTATCTGCCATTAAAATGTACAAAAATGGAGAGAGGGGGCAGCCTTGCCTCAACCCCCTTGAAGATTTAAAGAAATCTGCTGGTCTCTCATTTACCAAAGGGTCTATCCATGGGCTATGGGTACATGCTTGTATCAGTTTTACAAACTCTTGCTCGAATCCGTATGAAAGAAGCACTTGATACAGGAAGGACAACTTTACTCTGTTGAAGGCGTTTGCCATATCTAGCTTAATCAACATGCCTTTCTCTTTTCTGAGATTGCTGGAGTGCATAGCTTCCTGAACTTGGATTACATTGTCCAGGATGTGTCTCCCTTTGACGAATCCTCCTTGCAAATATGAGATGAGCTTGCCCAACATAGGTTTTATTCTGTTTGTAAGGAGTTTTGCAATTATCTTATAAGAGGCGTTGCATAGGGAGATTGGCCTGAATCTATCAAAGGAGGCAGGGTTTGTTTCTTTCAGGATTAATGCAAGGAAAGTTGAATTGGTGCTGCTTCCTAATTTTTCTTTCTGTAGGAATCCTTTTATCATTCTGATGAGGTCAGATGTGATTATATTCCAGCAGATCCTGTAAAAATGGATATTGAACCCATCTGGCCCTGGGGCTTTATTAGAATCCATGGACCAGATGATTTTTCTGATTTCTTCTTCGTTGGTTGGGCTCAATAGTGTTGTGTTATCTTCTTTTGTGACCAGAGTCAGGATGTTCTTGAGGAATTCCTTATTGCCTTCTTCATTATCATCATTCTTTTTGTTGTAAAGTTGGTGGAAATGTGAGACAACAACGACCTTTATTTGGTCTATTCCTTTGCAAAGATTCCCGTCGTTGGTTGTGATCTCAGAGATGTGGTTCCTAGAGAGGTGGGCTTTAAATCGACGATGGAAGTAAGATGTATTTATGTCACCAGCTTCCAGCCAAAGGCTACGAGATTTTAGTCTCCAGTATTCTTCTTCATTTCTGAAGGAGCAGTAAGTTTTACATTGGGCTGCTTGCTCCTTTTCCAGATCTGTTTTGGCAATATCTATTGTTTCCATTTCATTTTGTAGCTTTCCCAACTGCTGCACTAACTCCTTTCTTTGGGTTTTGGGATTGCTTTCCGGGAGTTTGCTCCATTCCTTGAGGGCTTTTTTTGTTATTTTTAATTTTTTTTCCCAGACAAAGTTGGGAGAGCCAGTAACTGAGGTAGACCACGCCAGTCGGACCGTCTTTGCAAAGCCACTCTTATTTTTCCACAATGGGCTGAATCTGAATGGGATTGGGCCTAGTTTTTCTTCTTCCTCTAGCAAAAGCAGGATGGGTTTGTGGTCCGAGGTAAGCTTGGGGAGGATGGCTGTGGAGATTATCTTCCTTTCCCACAACAAAGTTCTTTGGACCAAAACCTATCCAATTTGGCAGATATGTGTTCCTCCTCTGTCCTGTTATTGGTCCAGGTGTATAGCCCTTTGCGTGGTTTAAAATCCATTAGGTCCCACTGTTGTATCATGTATTCTACTACATAAATCATTTGGTCCTTGCTGGTCCTTCCTCCCCTCTTTTCTTTTCCATTCATGACTAGGTTAAGGTCTCCAGCAATGATTATGTTGTTTGGGGAATTTTGTTCTAGAAACTCATTTAAAGTTTTCCAACAATCTTTCTTTTCAGAATGCAAAGTCAGTACATATAAATTGAATAATGCGATGGTTAACTTACTTGCTATGTTCTTCAGCTCTGTAAAGCTCCAATGCTGAGTGTTGTAGGAGTTGACAAGGCTGAATTTTTCTTCCTTCGATAGTGTTGCTATACCTCCGGAGGAGCCCCTTGTGCTGATTGTTTTCCCTGTGTTTTTCTGCCATTTGTTTTTGCTAATCTCTAGAAGGGCTTCCCCTTCAATTTTTGTCTCTTGGAGCATGAGGATGTCTGCTAGTTCCACTTTCATCAGATCCTTGACCGCTTCAATTTTCGTCGAATTTCCCAGACCTCTACAGTTCCAAGAGACAATTTTCATTACTTACTGTTGGGGGTGGTTGGGCCTCCTCCTTTTAGAGACCTTATTCTTGTGTTTCTGCTGATTGACATTTCTATGGTAGGTTGGTTTCCTTGGGTCTTTTGTCTTTCTGCCTCTTCCTCCCTTGCTTCTTTGCGGGACTTCCTTCCTGCTCTTTTGGCTGGCCATCCTAGGATCTCATCCTTTGAGAAGCTTGATGGTTCTAGTACTTTCTTTCTGGCTATGTCAGCATATGAGGGAGAGGGAACTACTTCTAGGGTTCCTGCCATTTTCCCTTGTTCCCCTGTGTCTTTCCCATTTGAGGGGGAACTTGGTTGTTCCCTGTTGTCCATGGTTGTTTCTGGTTCTTCTGTGTCCTTATTGGGCTTTTCTATTTGAGGTCCTGATTGCGGCGTGGGATTGAAGCTCCCGTCGATTTGCTCTTGCTCCAGTTGCCCGGGGTTGCCATTCTTCATTGTTCCTTTGCTTCTGGATTTTTTTGTCCCTATTTTCTGGACTATGATCCATTGATTTGCTTTTGCGTTCTCACTCTCCTCTGCATTCTTTTTTTTGTAGTGCCTTACGAAGTGGCCATAGCCGCGGCAGTGCCGACATTTGAAGGGTAGCTGCTCATAATCTAGCTCCTGGATATGTGTCCAATCTGAAACAATAAGTTTTATTTCCTCTGGTAATCCCACTTCCAGATCAACCTCCACACAGATCTGTGCGCATGAGTACTGGTCTTTTCTCGCTGCTTGGTCTATGTACCTTCCGAGCATATTGCCGATTGCATGCAATGATTTTTGATTCCAGCATTGTAAAGGGAGATGAGGTAGATGAACCCACACTGGGATGACCAAGGGCACATCCTAGGCTGGGTCGAAATCCGAGGTCCATTTGTTCAGATATAACCCCTGTGGCCCCATGAAGTACGGGCCGTTTCTGAAAATGAGGTTTTTGTCTTCAGGGTTTTTGAAGATGAATACAAAGTATCCTTTCCCTACAAAATGACTCTTTATTCCTTTTGAGATGAGCGGGCTCCAATTCCTCTGCACCTAGGCTTCGACGGATTTGGGAGAGGGCCAGAGCCCGGTGAATTGCCTGATAAGTCCTCTGTTTGCTAGATTGATTGTCGTTCTGCAATTTTCTTCTAGAGGCAGTTCAATGCTTGGGATGCATTTCTGTTTCTTTATGAATTTCTGTTGTGCTGTTGACGGTGGTCTCTTGGAGGCTTCAGTGACAAGCTTCCTGAAGGCATCGAATTCTGGCAAAGGGGAAGGGGTGGGGACGATGCCCCCACCAGTGTCCATGGCTGAGAATCCCCTACTCGCTGCACTGTGTACGTATTAGGTCGTGCTCCTCACGCCCCTGCTCATTGTTGATGTTCATTTCAATTTTATCAGATAGCTATAACCATAAATACTACAACAACCAAGATCATAAGAAGAGTCACCATGCACAAGAACACAAGATATATCCTGGGAAACCCTTCTCAAACAAGGGAGAAAAACCTAGCCAAATCCTTTGCTATATTCTTCAAGAGAAATACCTTTCACCAACAAAATGACTTAGCACACAAGAGGGTGCTTAAGCTCTAGAAACACTAGCGCCCTAGAGAGGTGCACACCTTTGCCAAAGAGAAGTACTTGCTAAAATTTCCAAAACATATGTGTGAAGGATATGATTCTACAATGGAGAATCATCTCCTACTTATATTAGACTTTGAATAATTTGCAAGGACATCTCATTGGCACAACAGGGCCGACCTCTCTAAGTCAAACACACTGAATTATTATCTTTATTATTATAATTAATATTTTCATTATTAATTATCTTCTTTATATTAATCATATTAATATAGGGCTGACCTGTACCCTTTACACAATGATTAGGGTTGCAAGTAGGTCTGAGTCTTGAACAATATATAACAAAGGATCTGATACACCCTCTAGTGCTCATCCACTAGGGGCCACATCCATAGGGATGTCATAGACCTGAGTCACTGCATCACACAGATGAGCTAGGTGCACTTATGCTCAACCATAGTCACATCTGCTCTATAGATCTGCTTTCCTTCTACTGCCGACAGGAGGATCATCTAGAGTCTTCACATCAACTATGTTTTTTCTTAGAGGAGGCCATCATATCATCTTCATTCTTATTCTCATGATGACATGCCCAATGCTTTTCATGATTTCTCTAATTTAAGAGATCGCTCTTACATCGGATAATCATCTAGAGTTCTTATCTCTCACGTCATGAAGGAGGCCATATACATTCCTAGCCTTTGTCCTAGGCTGGAACCACAAACCCTTCATTAGGGTCTTTCTCTCAGGTTTGTAAGCTGAGAGTAAGACTTCACATCGTTTCTATATTCCACATCTCACAGGTTGTAGGCTGGAGGATGTCTCCTATAGTTGCAAAACATTAACACCTGTCTAGAATCATTCACTTAAGGGAGATGAATTAGCTCTCGGGCTCTTGTTGAACCCTTGAAATACTCTACCACATTCATTTTCTCTTTTCCCTACGTGCAAATTTGTGTGTGCGAGGGTCTTATCACGTCAACGGAGAAATCCATGTGACCTCGGGTCAAAACCATGGGCTAAGCTCGTTAACAAGCAGGAACTTTGACACTTTGGAGCTCTGGGATTCATGAGTTCTAATTGTTAGTGTCAGAAGTCACTCCTGGATTGCTTGCAGGAGCAGAGCCTAACGCCCATCAGTTTATGTCACGGTTTGTTTAATGGGGTGATCATATGGAGGTTAACTCAAACGATATGGTTTTAACTTCGAAACTAGGCCAGGCATGCATGGGTAAGTGAGGTCTTAGGTAACTTCAGACAGTGAGTTGTAGTAAAGGGTGAACAGGTGGAAGAATTATATAAGAGGAAAGCAGAGGCCTATTATTAACATCGGGTTTCTAACAAGCTATAGAAGAAGACGTCTGAATGCAAGGTCTTCTCACATTCAAACGCAAAAACAAGAGAATACAAAAATGCAACAATAAATCCTTTATCATAACATCATTGCAATAATTCGCATGAATCGGTCGTTTACGAACTCTCTTAGCATGAGACGAAAATTAGATGGAGTAAGAAAAACTGTCTGTCATAAAACAAGATATCTCATATACATATGCATAACCAGCAAACTAGAATATATGTTAAAACTTTACAGTAGGGAGCTCTGCTCTACCATCGATACCTTACAAAAATACAAAGACCGAGTCTATATACTCAGAGAAAATTTCCTCACAGAGGCGTGTGCGGTCATTTGAAGGTTGGTATCCCTTTAACTAAATTTGGATGTATATTTCTCTGTCATACACCACCTTAACTGCGCATGGCTCTTGCAGGGGAAGTAGCTAAGCCATTAAATGCCGATCTGGCGTGTGCAGATTTTTCTGGCTGGCCGAGGACTCGGCATGACCTTTTTTCTTTGGAGACATGGGTACACAGAACCCCCCTCGGGAAGACAGCTGGCCAGACTCTCCATATCTTGCACTTAATGCATGAAGAGAGGTTTCACTCACCTCTTCCTTACCTTCATTTACTTTTAGGCAGAAACTAGTCTTGAGATCGGATCCATGGTGCCCGGAGAACGCGATGAACCTTTCGGTGACTGGGCCCGATGCCTTTGGCCCCCTTTGCACAACTTTTTTTTCATTTCCCAGGCGACCATGGGCTGTGACCTTGTGGCTACCGTTAAAGGTGCATTCGACCTTTCGCTAGTCGGCAATCTCAACTGCTATGAATGTGAGGTCCCGAGTTTCACGAAACTCCGATACTCGATATGCCGACCGGATGCCACTTGTCCCAAGTGGATGGATGGTCGAGAATGTTCTGTAATAATGTGGGCCCGACTTTTGGGTGCCTTCGATGCTTTCGGTGTTTGGGGCCTCGAGATATGGGGTCCTATCGACATTTTGGGGTTCAGGTTTTCGAAATGTGAAAAAGCGAGGGGCGCTTACCCCTCGAACTCTCGAATGTTGACATGATACGGATGCATGCCGCGCGTCCTTCAGACGGATGGCCCAGATAGTATCCTCTTAATATAAAAGGGGTTGTCCCCCCTTCGCAAGCTCGCTTGATAAGACCTGGGGCTAAGACCGTAGGCTTGGCGCCAAAGGCGCTTTCAGCATTTCACCGATTGGCGATTTCCACTGCAATGAACGGAGAGCTTCCTGACTCCTGATACCCGATACGTCGACAGGCTGCCACCTGTCCAGGTTGGATCGGACGATCCAGATTTGTTTTGAACCATTGATGCTCCCTCTTGCTAAACCCCGGGCAACTTGACAGCCCCGAAAACCCAATGACCGTTGATTAACTCTGTAGGTGGATCTCGACCACCAACGACAAAAATTCGCCCGCTCGCTCGACTCGCTACTGAAAAAGGGATTCTCCCGTGTTGCGCTTAGCGCTTCCCGCGCAACCAGCAGGTCTGGGTGCTCTCGAGCCTAGGACAAGAATTATCGCTAACATTAGGCTCCATGGGGGATAGAGTCATCCCTGCGATGCTCTAAGAATTCATTCCACAGCTTCAGTGCCTTGCTGTTGGGCTATGGAGTCAGGCTCAAAACATCTCGCTGCTGAAAATACAAGCCGAAAAATAAAAGCAACAAAATAAAAATACATGCTCAAAGGAGCTTATTTATATACAATCCTAAACTAATAAA
>JASDQU010685488.1:0-19120 GCA_032191745.1 Picea mariana | reverse complement strand
TGATATGTCCTCCACTTTGTCTCATTGAATGTTGATGGCGATGCTCTTGCATCAACATCTCCCATTTGGTTGGACTTATATTCTAGTATTTCCATTTTTATTGTTGTTCCTTCCAATAGTTGATGAGATATAATTTATCCTTAATGATGACTTTGTTCCATGTCATCTCTTTGATGGAGTTGAGTCTCTATTAATGAACTAATTTTGTTTCCCCATCATACTAAACCTTCTCCATGTATGTGTAGCTTTAAAGGAAAAAATTTCTTCATTTGTGTACTAGTTCACTTCATAATAGGGATATAGTTGTCTCAACCAATCATCAAGTCGTCCTTCAATTGAATGGGGTCAAGGGTATCACCCTAAAACCTCAATATAATTTAGCACAAAAAACACCATGTGCACCTACTTCCAGACCTTATGCATGCATGATCTAACTTGGCATTCACTTTGTAGCACCCACACGTGTAGTCAATCTCTTGCATGTATAATTTAGCATATTGTGCACCGAGTTCCAGATCGATGCATGCATTGAGAATGACAATTATCATTAGGACCATTCTACATGTGCATTGGTAGTAGCATAGGGTGTGTTGAGAATAAAATCAATCATGAATGATTACATAATTGATGTGACTTTAGAGAAAATTAGTAGATAATTATTCATTATCTTTTTTATCTTTTGCTTTCTATCACAAATCAATGTATTGAACTCATATCACAGAATAATACAAACATTTATACATTCTATTTTTCTTTGTACACATCATCTTTATTTTCTTCACTTATTTCCATGCTTATGCATCCATACCTTCATCATTCCAACCCGTTTAAGTTTTATTTTGTTTGCATCCTGGAATCAAATCATTTGTATTAGATCCATGTACTACAAGAGATGTCATTGGCATGTTCATCCATTCCTTCCATTTATTCCCATTAATTATCACTCTAACTATTGTCACATGAATCTTCAACACTCTTCTATTTTTTATTATCAACCTACCATAACAGGAAGGCCACCAAAACAACATTGACATACATTCTTACAACCTCTTTGATGGAGTTTCTTCTTACAACTTCTCCAACAATAGTACTAAATTTTCCCTAAGTGGATTTGTGTCCTTCCAAATCTAAATGAACCTTGACATCCCCAACCTTTAGGGAAAAGTTAATATAGATGTCATAAATCTATGGATTTGAAATCTTGATCCATACTTCATTGTGAAAGGTCTCACAAACAACAATAATGTCACCATCATACACATTGAAGATGTCGACAACAGTGCATTGTTTATTGGATAATCTCAATGAATATTGCATCACATAAAAGAAACACCCCATTAATACATGTGAAGACCTTATCTAAATGGTGAAGGAAGCTTTATATCCCAAGCAAGAAGAGAAACCATACAAATGATGGTTGGACTAATGCCAACGTAGAGACTAGCTATCCAAATCTATACATATGAATTTTATCACTCATGTAAAAGTTGTGGATTGCAAATTTATATAATTACAGAGTCTTGGAGTATGCATTTGGTCTCAAACCTTATCTCCAATAGAGACTTAACTCTTTGATCTAAACAATCTCTCAAAAGGATATTGATTTACCTTTAAGTTTGAACAAAAGTTGTAGTATAGGAACAAAGGCCTTGCATAATAGAAATACAAAAGTCATATGTTATAAAAAAAAACTCCAAACCATTAGATATTTCATGGGTTGACCAAAAACACCTAGGAAGAAGGGCATGCCATCAAAGACTCCCAACTTAGATGAAAACACCAACAATAGGAAAGGGTGTGACTACCACAATTTTCCTTGGCATGACCAAAAGGACCATTTATCACGTAAAGCCTTTTGCAACACGTGTGCCTTCATAGGAAGTTGCACATGAAGATGCACCAACCTCTTCACATTTTCACATAAAAATAAGGATCCAAGCTCGACCTCTCCATACCATAATTGACAATGATACAAACAAATATCTAATTTCTATCATATTTGTCAAGTATCTTGGATTGACTACTACACCTCATCCATAACCCTACAGTTACCTAGAGTGGATGGATAATAGTAAAAAAAGTGCATCACATGCAAATACCAATTACATTATTTAATAATATTATGCACACTGTACTCATTTGTGATGTAGTGGACTTCAACATTGCAAATATCATACTTGGACAATGATACTCGTGGAAGCGACATGGATGTTATCACTCTTGACAACGCGACAATGATGTATAGGTCCAAACATAGTGATATCAAATCCTTGAACTAAAAATGGATAGAAAAACTAAGAAACATTCGCACAATTTTTTTTCTCAACCATGTTATTCCTCAGTTGCAAAAACAACATGTGATCTTGGGCCCCACAATTAGCATAATGGGGTCCGATACTATCAAAAGAGGGAAGTATGATATGAGTGTAACCACTTGTACTTAACTCACAACTCGATGTATTATAAAAGTGTCAATCCCTCAATCCAACCTCCTTTAAATTGGTCACATTTGGTCCCTAATTCCTCTTACAAGATCAAGGATAAGCACCCCTTATAGGGTCTAAGGTGTATTTCCCTTAATGGTTTCCTTTTTATATAATACCTTGAAACCTTACCAACATTTGGCATAGGCAACACAACACATGTACATTTGGCATAGGCAACACAACACATGTTGATTTTAATAATTGTGTGAACAGGCTCTAAATCCATGAACACACTTCAATGCCCTCCATACACTTCAACATGATGCATGCCAAGTTCCATAGTTTTTCATGTAACAATAATGTCCCTCCATACACTTCAGCATGATGCATGCCAAGTTCCATATTTTTTCATGTAACAAGAATTTCAACCATCACGAAGATAACTATTATAAATGCACTCTAACAATAACATTTAGTGTGATGAGAATATGAACAATCATCAAGATTTATAAAATTGAAGTACCTTCAACCATGAATTTTTATATCTCAACTAAAATACATTCTTATGTGTATTTTGTATGATGGAGCAAATTAGCATATATTTTACCATTATCTTTTCTATATTGTGCTATAAAATTGAATTACCTTCAACCATGAATTTGTATATTTCAACTAAAATACATTCTTATGTGTATTTTGTATGATGGAGTAGTTTAGCAGATATTTAACCATTAGCTTTTCTATCTTGTGCTCTTTATCACAATGCTTTGTACAAAATTCTTAAGTAGTGATATGAAAAGTATAATGCTTTATATTATTTTGTGTGTATCTTTCTCATTATTTCCTTCATTTTGTTAATGCTTGCTTTTGCACTTATAATTTAATCAATCCAACCTATTTAAGTTATCCACATATTTTCATCCTAGAATAATGTCCAAAACTCATATCTAAATTTAATTTAAAAAATAAGTTTGTACATCTAGAAATGAACAACATCAAGTTTTATAACACGACTTTCAATCCTCCACCAACCAACTACAACCAACAACCTTGTTTGTAATCTTAGGATGGTGTGTAAATAGTTTACTAGGGGAATACAAAATTACACATTTTTTGTTTGTTTATATATTAAATTGCATCTGTATGAAATTTAGGAAGAGAAAGAGAATATTGTTGCTAAATTGATGATAATTATGACCTAAGAAAGAGAGATTTGGCCCTAAAAACCCATATTTTTGTGTCAAAAACACCCAAATCATCCCTCAAATAAAAAACCGGTGCTATTGGAAACACCTTTTTTTCAAGGTTAAAATTACAACATTTTGAAACAATTTCCTTAAAACCCATAATGTTGTTAATGAAAACCTTAAAATCAACCATTGAACCAAAAATTGATACTACTAGTAGCACCCCTTTTTTTTTTTTGGAGTGGGGGGGGTTTAAAATCAAAACTTGTTTGAAACTATGACCTTAACAACTGGTACCATTGTAACCAAAACTTTAAAATCAACCCTCAAATCAAAAAGTGGTGTCACTAGTAGCACCCTTTTTTTCAAGTTTAAAATTGAAACATTTTTTAAACCATGATCTTGAAAACCGATAAAGTTGTAATTCCAATCTTAAAATCAACCCTCAAATCAAAAAGTGGTGATGCTAGTGTTATAACCCTAAATTGCACCAGACATGCTTACCTGGCATCATGCCATCTCATTTGTCTTCTTTGCCAAGCCACTATTGAACAACTTCTTAAAAAAAACCCTTTTTGAAGGCATACACGCCCTGCTCCACTACTGCACGCGTGTGTACGCTGGCTGACCCACTACAACCTGTGTATACCTAAAAAGCACGAAAAATGGAAAGTTGTAGATGAAACACACAATTTTGGGTAAGTTAACTAAACCGTTTGACTGCCCATAGCTAGTCACTTGACCAAATACCTAGCCTTTTCTAGCTTATAAAAGAAGGGGTAGGGGTCCCATTTGGAAGGAGGAAAATCATAGCAAAAAAACTCTACCCGATTTCAAATTCCCTTTGTCCCAACCTTTTGCAACTAGTGTGTGAAGAGAAGCATATACAGAAGCAGTTGGAGCATAGTTGAAGAGGAGCCCATGAACAGATTTGAGGAGCAATGGTCGATCTCACTATTTTAAGGTTACTCTTGTGAGATTAATAAAAAGAAGTACTTTTCCCATCCCGCCATATGAGATTTTCAATATTTAAAGTTGATTATATTTTGATAGAATCTCTAACCCATTAGTTTATAGATCATATGCATGTGGAGTTTTTTGTTTGTCTTTTATGAATGCAGGTCAGCTTTGGGAGGAGAATTGCAGTCAAGGAGTGACCAAACGTTAAAGGGATCGACATCAAACACATAAACTAAGGTACAATAACTTGATTTCTTTAACCTTGTATTTGCATATGAATAATGGGGTTTATGATTGGGATGTTGGTAAGAAGTAGGATACTTTAGGTCATTTCTGCATGCATGACAAAACCCTTAATGCTAGTCCGTAGGAGGGATTTCCCATCCACAACAGAATTGGCGACCATACTGGGGAAATCTCTAGGGTTTTTGGGGATACTTGTTGGGCATTTGTAATTGGTTTTACTACCTTTTTCTGAGTTTCTACAAAATTTTGAGCTAGTGGGGATTCTGGTCTTCCATACCAGTACTCCATGCTCCCTTCGCTTGACTATTTTTTCTTTTTTCGGGAAGCCACAGAGGCATATGTAGTCTGCAGAAGGTCTGCCCGCGTACACACACGCCCTAACTTCTTACAGACCACGTACATACGGTGGTTGCTGAAATATTAGTCGCGTGTCTGAGTCCATAATTTTTTTTCAAGAGAGGTAGTCATCCTCTTCCCTATCATAAGTGATCCTTCTCAGGGGTTTTTTGAATCTAGTTCTGGTTTCTATTGTTGCAGTTTGTAGCTTAGGTATAACCTCAGATTATCTTTGTTTTCTCAATTTTCCTTGCATCTTTTTCTGTTAGAGTGAGTTTTTGTACCTTTAAGGGGTTCTGGTCTTCAATACCAGTACTCCCTGCCTGAGCTTAGCTACTTGTCTTACTTATTTTGAGGAGAAACATAGGCACACACATCCTGTAGTGGTCCTGCACGCGTGCATACACATCCTATCTTTGGGCAGCCCGCGTGCATACGCTGGCTGTTGAAGTGACAGTCACATGTCTGTCTAAAAACTTTTGAGGACAGAGTCATCCTCTTCCCTGTCAAGTTTTTACTTCCCAAGTTTTTCTTGTTTCTTTATGGTCTCTGTGATAAGAAATTTTAGCCTACGTTGTATTCCAGCATAGCTTGCTTTTTCATTTGAAAGATTTCTTCTGTTTCTTTGCTAGGTTTATTTTTATTTTTATGAGATAGTGAGTCGGTCTGATCTGCCTTTTTGGTTGTCAGTAACTCCCCATGGTCTGTGGTTGGCCATAATTATTTTTTGGCCTTGTCTTGTTTTTATATTTTCACCTTTTTGCTTCAGAAAAGGAGAAGACATACAATTTTAATTTTTCTTGTTTTTGAAGCATAATAAAAAAAACACAAAATCTCTTTTTTACTTCTTGGTTTGGTTAAATAGTTGATTGTTTGCGTTAATCATTAGAAAAAATATTGTTTTTATAAGTTCTTGGTTGATTGACTTAGGACAATAAGTAACTCGTAGTCAAGTGAAATCTTGTTTTGATTTTTTCAGTTAAAAGATCTTAGAAAAAAGTTTGAAAAGTTGGTTAAAGAATTTAAAAGAGCAAATCTGAATTCGTCAAGAAGAAGTTACTTTGTTTCCAGCTTTTTGTTTATCTTCTCTTTCGTCTCTCAAAACATCACTAGTTTCACTTTCATAACCTTTGAATTAAGACACGCCAAAAAATTAACGATTAATTAAAATCAACTAGACTTTATGTTTTGTAGGGTCCATCAACTAGTCTAGGCTAGAGCTTTGATTTAGGATTGGAGAGGAAACTCTTCAAGGCTGAAAAACAAACATAAGAGTCTGGGCTAGGGAGTGTCAAAAGTCCAGTATCATAAAAGCTATCTGGGACCCCCCTCTAACACAGGGGATAAAAATGAGGTTGCGTAAGTAAAGGTAGCAGAGATAACCCCTCCAAAGCCGAACCAAGCATAGTGGGGAACACATATAGAGGGCTTGTCTTGGGATTTCGTTGATTGCATTTTCCACGGAGCTTCATGAGTATCGAATCCATTTGAGGTCCTCAGTTGTCTTCCAGAACACTTGCTTTAGATACCCTTGATAGGTTTCGGGCTTGATACCCTGCTCATTGCGGTCCACCCGACTGTCGACTGTACTCGCCTGGTGACTGTTTGCGCACTGGCAACCTAGTTGCCTATCTTTCTAGTGACTTACATAGGTGACTCCGGGGGTATACCACGGTACCTAGGACACACATTGGGCCATGCTTTGCAGAGTATACCCAAAGGGTGCTTCCGTATTCGAGTTGCACTTGCACTGGTAAATTGCTCTAGTGTTGGTTGTTGTAATTCCTCTTCCAACTAGTTAGTGGCTACTTGTTTGATCTCATAGGTACTTTTTCTAGTGCGTGTTGGTTTTCAAATGATTATAGATTTCCCTGGTGTATCTTTGATCTTCTCACACAGTGGAGGATCAAGTGTTCCGTCGGTCGTAAAGGCTTTTGGGCCTGTTGCCAGTTGACCTTGAACCCCCCCCCACCGCTAAGGTGAAAATTAGACCAACAAGGGTCTTTTGAGACAACCGGGTTACAGGAAAATGTGCCCAAACCATATTCGAGAGGAGAACTTTTGATTCTGGAGGAACCACTCATTTTTTACCTCAGAGCAGAGGCTCTTGGTCCGTATAGCCCTCCCATCACTGATTTATCGGCGCCCATCGTCATACATGTTCTATCTTACGAGCGTCAAGTAGTTTCACCATCAACAATGGAAGCAAACACTGCCACTTCTTTAGGGAATACTCATATTTCCTTCACAACTATCACTACTAGGGGTGTTCCACCTCCTAACAAACCGTTGTCAGTCTGGGCCGCTATGGTCTCAACTGCTTCTACCTTGGGAAACGGTCTGATTCCGTCTATGGCGGTGATCACTACTTCGTTTACTCAGAACGTGACAGGCTCTCTGTTCTCATACAAGATGCCTAGCTTTGGTACGAGTACTGTAATTTCCTCCTCCACTCTACATACTTTAGGTCTGGAGGCAGGGAGTTCCAACGCTCCTCTGCAAGGATATATGGGGAGCACTTCCGCTCCCTTTATCACTTTCCCTTACGGTGGGGGTCATATACCCCCTTCATCCCCTTCACTCGAGGGTGTTCCTCAACACCTCGTCGGGCCTAACGCAAACTTGTTTGGAGTAGGTAGTCAAGCACTCCCTCCTTATAACATGCCAGTTAGTTCGACACCTTTCTCTTTGTTCGATGCATTTGGTAGCATCGCTTTCTCATCAGCTGTCGTATCGGTCGAGGGCAACCCCGATTATGGACAACAACATCCTGTACATGGTACTATTCCTGCACAGGGGGCACACTTAGGAATTCCTTCCTCACAAGGACCTTGGAATCCGTGGCAAGGACCAGTCCCCTTTCCAGGGATGCCGATCAGGGGCAACACTTTCCATACCCAGTGGAACCCCAGGCAAGGCTCAACACCTCTACCCGTTGGATCAGTAGGGGGAAACCCTTCCCAATATCCTTGGAATGCGACGCAAGCCCATCCTTTTACGTCTTATTACGAGAATCAGTCGATAATGTCTCAACAAGCGCATAATCCATACGCTGGTCACAACCATGGTTATTATTAGAGCTCTGGCTAGCAACCTAACTTTTCCTGGCAACCTGGTGCCAGTCAAACTCCAGGCTCCTTTTTCCCTTGCTACAATCCACAACCCAAACTACTTTTTCTGGAAACCCTGCACTTGCTAGACTTGACCAGGTTATTAAATGACCCCATTTGTCATGATCCTAGTTGACCTCCTATGCAGACCAAGTTTCCTTCGGACATTCCAAAGTTTGAGGCCAAGCCTAATGAAGATCCTAGTGATCACGTGACTACCTTCCACTTATGGTGCTTGTCCAACTCATTGAGAGATGACTCCGTTCAGTTGCGATTGTTTCAACGCACTATCATAGGGAGTGCTGCAAAATGGTACATCAAGCTTGACTACTCACGATACTCTTCCTTCGACGAATTGGCAATGGATTTCTTGAACCATTTCCAATTGCCTGTGAGATACGATGCTGACATTGAATTGCTGGCCAATTTCGAGCAGACAAAAGCGGACCATATCTCTGATCATATCCGAGAATGGATACGTTGGAAGAGTTTAATAAAAGTGCCAGTCCCACCGACATTCCTTCTAGAGTGGTTCCTTAAGTCTTTGGTACCCTAGTTATCTAAAGACATCACAACATCCAGAGTGTTTTCCAAGGAAGACACGATAATGAGAGCGCAATAGCTAGAGCTAATTTACTCTTAGTCTAGTTTACTTTACGATATTTTTCCAGATGCACTGGGGTCAATCCTTGAAAAAACCAGGCAAAGGTCTGGACCACATGCTGATGGCATTATTGGTTCAACACAAACCAAGTCCACTGATCCATTGTCAGATCAATTGCAACAATTGTAGATACAACAGACAATGGCCAACCAGACCACTGGTTCAGCTGCTCCCCCTACCTAAAAGTTAGATGTACACAATGTGCACACGACAAACCCAAGGCCACCCAACAGCCTGACGGAAAGAAGAAACAACGGAAAAGGGTAAGGGGGATAAGAAACCCACTGATAATGCTGGTGGGGGCAACATTGAAAAGAAGAAGTCAAAGTATCCTTGTAATCTTTGCAAGGAAGACCACCCCACCCATCAGTGCCCTTAGCTTGCGGAGGCCCATAAGTTATTGGCACAACAACAAACTGCCATGTTAACAAACCCATTTCCACACGGGAAACACTTAACTCAAGCCTTTTCGAGCGCAAAAGGGGGCAATCAAGGACCCCCTCCATCTTTGAGTAATCCTTCATCCGTAAATGTGTATATGATGAAAGGTGATACCTATATAATGACTAGAGCACATGATTACAGAAATCCGGGCACCTCTGAGAAGGGTAAAGAAGCTCAAAACCCACCTCTTCCTCTTCAGATTGAGAATATGTAGGGCGAAACAATGACACACATCCCAAAAGGTGCATTCAAAAAATCTTCTTACAACCCAAACACAAGGGCCACCCAGAACTACTCTGTGGTGGAGGTTTTATCACAAACCCCTTGTGCTATGTCTGCTTTTGAAGTCCTCCAGAGTTTCCCTTCCCAGAGAAAGTCCCTGTTAGTTGCCTTAGGCTCTGCCGAGACTTGTAATCTGAGAATGATCATGCTTTATACCACCGGCTTAAAACCTTGTCTTCCTTACCACGTATCTTTTCAGATAGTCATGGCTTACACCACGAAAATTTTTACTCAGAATATTTTCCGTATAGTGGTGGATGAGGGTGCCTCAACATGCGTGATGTATTTGGCATGTTGGAAGGCCATCGACCAACCTATTTTGTCTCTGTCACCTACTCTTCTTACAGGTTTTGAAAGTCATTCTTTCTGACCACATGGGATCATTCCCTCTTTCCCCGTGTAGTTAGGGGAAAAACTGTGTGCGTCTAAGTTGAAGTGGTCGATGAGTCTCTCGATTACAATGTTTTGTTAGGAAGGAGTTGGACCTATGCTATGCAAGCAGTGATCGCGACAGTTTTCCGGGTCTTGTTGTTTCTTCACGAGGGCCAGATTGTGACCATTGATCAGTTGTCCGTCTCTCGTCCTGACCCTTCATCGGGAGTTTCCACGGTCTCGATGATTGATAACCCTTAGCCTAACATCATCAACGTAGGGGTTGGTTTGTGCCCACCATTGATGGGAATTACTCGCTTCCAACCGACAATGTCCATTACATGACGGCTGTCCCTTACCAGCCTCAGGCTAAAATTTTTCAAATCTCGTCATTTTGCACGACGTACTTTCTTGATCTGTGGACTCTTCCTTCCCCATCCACTACGATGGAAGGGACAGAGCACCATGGCATGGCCATGCCTTTGTTCACGGTAGAAGTTGCATACTCAATTATTCAACGAGCTTCTACCGACCTTGATCTGATTCCAGCACAAGAGTTAGATCCGGTGCTTGAGCCTATTTGGGCTCAAGGTTCCCTTGCCGATACAGATTCTTTAGACTTAGTCTTTCTCTCAGACAAGGTGACTATTGAGGCAATGACTAGTCCAGATAGACCCTGGGATGATATTCATCATAGATCTTACTTCCTCCTAGCTTTAAGATGAATTGAAGTAGGTGAATTCACTTTGACTATGAATGGAGATAAATATTGTCCTATCAATCCTTTGGAAAAAAACGCTATTTACGCTGAAGGAAACATGGCAAAAATAGATGAAACGATACCTATTGACATCTCCAGAACCCCTGGCATCATAGAGAATATCTTCGTCAGAGCGAAATGCTCCCTCGAGGATATTCAAATCTACACAGATTTATTTAAATAATTCCGCGACGTGTTTTCTTGGTCTTATGAGGAAATGCTAGGCATAGACCCAAGAATTGTCGAACATGAAATCACGACTTATCCTGATGTCAAGTTGGTCCAACAGAAGCTTCGTCCGATCAATCCTAGGAAAGTAGTAGCTATCAAGGCTGAAGTAGAGAAATTACTTAAAGTTGGTTTCATCTACCCCGTCCAATTGATTCAATGGGTGTCGAATCTCGTGCCAGTCAATAAAAAACAGGGTACGATTCACGTATGCATGGACATCCGTGATCTGAACAAGGCTTGCCCAAAAGATAATTTCCACAAACACAAAACTGCCTTCATCTATCCATGGGGTACATTCGCTTATTGCATGATGCCTTTTGGTCTGAAAAATGTTGGAGGTACATTTCAGTGGGCCATGTATTTTGCTTTCCACGACCTCAAACACATAGTTGAGGCTTATCTCGATGATTTAGCGTCACGATCTCACAAAAGAGCTGATCATCCATAACACCTCCAACTTATCCTTGAACGATGTCGCTACTACCGAATCTGCTTGAATCCAAACAAGTGCAATTTTTGTGTCACATCAGGTCGTCTGCTAGGCTTCATAGTTTCAACAACAGGGATCATGGTCAATCCTCTAAAGGTTGAGGCAATAGTTCAATTGCCTCCCCCGTGCACCATCCCTCAGCTTCAAATTCTGCAAGGGAAAGCGAACTTTTTACGGTGTTTCATCACAAAATTTGTCGAGATCACAAAGGGTTTTATGAATTTATTGAAGAAGGACGTTCCTTTTCATTGGGATGAAGCCGCTCAATTCTCTTTCGCAATGTTGAAACACACCCTCATATCTACCCCTCTACTTCGACCACCCAATTATAATAAAGATTTCCTATTATACTTATTTGTTGCAGAGTCGACCATCGGTATGGTCTTAGTTCGGGAGGATGATTTACTCTCAGAATATGTGATTTATTACCTGAGTCGAGGCCTAGTTGGACCAAAACTCAATTATTCCCATATTGAAAAACTTGCGTTGGAAGCAGCCCATGCTGTCCAATGGTTTCATCATTACATTTTGTTTCGCAAGACCACCGTCATTGCCATCGTGAACCCATTTCGATACGTGTTGACACGACGAGTCATCGGTGGAAATATTAGTATATGGATAGTTATCCTCTAGGAATTCGACTTGGATTTCGTTTCAGAGAAATCCAAAAAGTCGATGGTCTTCGCGGAACTCATATCGGAACTTCCATTCGAATCAGGTGATGTTATACCCGACGAGTCGCTTATCAAAGAAGACATGTTTTTGATCACGTCTTCCGACCCCTAGTATGGAGATGTCCTTATCTATCTCCATACTTTGAAGTGTCGCGCCTCTCCTTCTCGTGATGAGCGTCATCGTATATGCCATCAGGCTAAGAACTATCTCATACTTGAGGACACATTGTATCGTCGAGGTGTAGACTGCATCCTTCACTGATGTCTCAATCATGAAGAAGTGAAAATCGTGCTTAATGATTACCACAATGGATCATGTGGTGGTCATTTGTTTGGGTTGGAAACAACCCAAAAGATTCTATGAGTCGATTACTTTTGGCTGAAATTAATCAAAGATTGTGTTGAATCGGTCAAGAAGTGCCACCCGTGTCAGATCTTCTCTCGGAAGATGAGGGCACCCGCTCCCATGTTTCCCATTATTATCGTTGGTCCCTTCACTAAATGGGGGATTGATTACACTACATGCAACCCCCCTTCAACAAGGGGAACCTCTATATCATCATAGCAGTAGACTACTTCACCAAGTGGGTCAAAGCTATGCCAACGTTCAAATATGACGGGGAGATAACAACCCTCTTTTTGTTCAACCAGATAATAGCAAGGTTCGACATCCCGAGAGAGATTGTCACCGACCATGGAAGTCACTTTCAGAAAAAAATGATGACCAACTTAACATCAAATCTTGGGTTGCGGCAGGAACATTCATCACCCTACTACCCCGAAGTGAATGGTTAGGTGGAAGCTGTAAATAAATCTCTTAAAACCATTCTACAATGAACGATCAATTCGGTGAAGTCAAATTGGCATTTGATGTTATACTTGGCATTATGGGCTTACCGAACGTTTGTTAAGACTGCAACCGATTTCTCACCTTTTCAACTCGTTTACGGACTGGAATCAGTCTTTCCCATAGAATGCCAGATCCCATCATTAAAGTTGGAAGTAGAGTTATTGCCAGACACTTCACCACTTGAAGAGCGTTTACTATACCTCGAATAGCTCAAGGAACAACGTCATGATGCGGCCTTGTCTAACGAGGCTCACAAACAAAAAGTCAAGTGTCAGTATGATCGATCCGTTCATCCTCATATTTTCTCTGAAGGCGACCTTGTCTTGGTCTATGACCAAGATAAGGACTCCTTGGGGGCAGGAAAGTTCAAACCCATGTGGTTCAGACCTTTCATCATGAAAGAAGTACTACAGAAGGGCGCTTATCGTCTGGTGGAATTTGAGGGAAATGTTTTGGTGGGGCCTAGAGATGGGATCTACCTCAAGAAGTATTACTCATAGGTGGGTTTCCTTGGGTGAATTTTTGTAACATATGTATAGTCTTTGTACTATTACTTTTTAGTTTTGTCTTTTGGTTTTATGGACGTGTCATTTTTGATGTTATCTTTTTCACTGTGGCATTTGTCAAGTGAATCAAAAGTGTTTATTGGGTTCGCGGACGATGCTAGCCGACACACTCGGAGGCTCGCCTCTGCAGCTTGGGTTATTTTCACACCTCAGGGCCAGTTGCTATCTTCAGGAGGTATTTGTTTAGGCGACACAACCAACAACATCTCTGAATATAGCGCAGTTATTGAGTTGCTTCATGACGCTTTGTTGCTTGGTATCTCTCACCTCCAGGTCTATTTAGATGCTCAGTTGGTTGTGTCTCAGTTAAATGGAGTGTATCGCATTCATGATCCTACTCTACACCGACAATTCCTTAGGGTATGTCTCTTAAAACGAAGATTTGATTATATCACATATTTTCATGTTCCTAGGAGATTAAATCAAGTTACAGATACTCTATATAATCATATATTATATTGGCATCTTGCTCACATATAAGAAAAACACACACATACACATGTAAATACATTTGAAATTGTCATCCATGAAACACAAAAAAAATGTAAATACGCATATATATATCACAAAATATCAGAGTACATAAGTGGGCAAAATATGCGTCCAGTAAAGAGTCACGGGGCTTATGCCCTAAAAAATATACAAAGGGTGCCCTCGGCACATAAGGAGTCCAGTCTAAGATAAGGGCAGGGCTTGTTGGCCCTGCCATAATGAACAACGTCATTAGCCAAACGTAAAAAAAGCTGGACCCAAGTCCGTGGTACCCCCACAACGTGAGTCTACATGGATGGTGGGAGATCCTCGATCTTCGCCATGGGGTCTGTTCGAGTAAGCACGGTGAGGTTCCTCTCTACCCGTCTCAAAAATCTCTCAGCCTCCCCGGGTGGAGGTCCCCCTGTTGTTGCTGGTCCATCAACCACAGCTGGTCCTGCCTCTGGTCGAGGATGCCACCTCATCCTCGCAAAGTCCATTGGACACACTGGCACCACATCTGCACACAATAGACACATATCTGTCAGATACTCTAATATATATATATATATATATATAAAATAAAAATGATATATATAAAAACAACATAAAAATTAAATAACTTTGAAAATAAATCTTACCTAACTCTCCTTGTACCACTCCGGGAGGTACGCCCATGTCAGGGTCCCTGGAAAATTCAATTCTGGCATAGGGATAGTCCTCTATCGCTGAAATTTACCGAGACCACCAATCAAAAAAATTGTCATCGAATGGATCGATAGTCCTCCCTCCCCCCTGTTGCGGCAACAACGTTGCCCATTTGTTTACTATTGGAGAAGAGACTACGTGCCCTCATATAATCTCCCTCAAACTCAGACTAGGCACCCTCTCGAAGAAGAAAGCACAAAGGATAGTACCAAACCCAAATTTTTTGTGCCTCCGCATTCGACACTCTATCAATTGCCTTTTCATACAGTCTAGTAACGTAGTACTCCAGTCAAAAATTTGTGCATTTAATCACTTAACCACACAATTCATGTGCACCCAGGAAGCCTGGTGTAAAGCTGCAGATCCAGTAATCCACCCAATGAGTAGAACTATCACTTTCAATGATAAGTTGCTGATCTTATGAACCGACACCTGAGTGCCCACCATGTCAGTACCTACGTCGCAATGGAGGTTAATCAACTCCGCTATGTTGTGAGGCCCGGAAGGAAAAGTGCGAAGGTTGACTGGTTCCCCTCTCCTTGAGAGGCCAGTCAGAAAGTAAATATCTTTAGTCGTTGGAGTCAATGACTATCCCTCAAGTATGAATGCCTCCGCATCCAGGTGCTAGTAATTGATCAAGGCATTCAAAAACCTAGGTTGTGCCCGCATAAATGCACTCTGGAAGAAATTAAATAAGCCACATTGAGCTAGTGCAGCTACAACATCAAGTTCATCTGAGACCGCAACGTCAAAGTCCTCATGCTCTCTCTCCCTCCAATGAACATACATCTTGCAATTGACAAGTCCAGGGGGGATTAGCCCTTGCATATTTTATTTTTTTCTTATCTTAGAGGGTATATGTGGTCTGTAATGCACACAGTCATGTGTGCACGCGTGCAATCTTTCCTCTGCACACGTGCACATGCGGTCTGTCATAAGACAACCCCCGTATACGTAGGGCGAACCTTTTTAAAGGTCAACGCCCCCTCAAAAAAAATAAAAAAATGCATAAATAAAGAATTGAGATGCAAGGGGGGTTAGTATGTACTTACTTGGTCCAAGCGGAAGTTCGTTTCGTCCACTGAAGCTCCCGGAATCAATTCTTTTCACAAAGGGGTATTTTTGGCTTTTAGTCAATTTCTCATTTAACAATGGTGATAATGAGCTACCAACTTCTATTTCTGGACTTTTTGGCCCATTTTTGTCATTTTTTGGACCCTTTTGTCACTTTTTCTAAACTGAAAATCATGTAGTATGGTTCATAAGTTTTCTATGGATTGTTACAATAAGTGTTACTTTGGGTATTGAGAAACTTTTGGAGATTTGGGTCTTTTTAAAGGTCCTTTGGTAAAAAGTCATTTTTCCAACTTGTTTCATTTAAGTTAGGATTCCACCTCCACTTTATGCATCTCGTTGTATTTATCACTATGCCATAGGATCGACCCCACCAAGTTGCGAAACAGAACCCTCATTTCTTCTTTAGAAGTGTCATAATTTAGTGGTCGAGCCTACCTTAACATGGATTCCCTAGGTAGATCTTGGTTGCATTTTGGTGTCTATGTCATCACTAATGACTATAGGCTTGGGAGTCCTTATTAGTCTTTCCTGATTACGAGTATGAGCCTCACTTGCATGATTCATTATCTCTCTTGACCTCACCCTCAGGACTCCTAGAACATAATGGGTCTTCTTTTTATGCCTTTTCAAATCCTCTAAAAATGAAAATATTGTCGAGCGATCTTGTTGACCTTCATGCTCACTAAAATGAAATTTGAAGGCACGTTTGTCTGGCGATAGTTTACCCTTTTTTTGGTCCATATGGTCAACTGTACGAACAAAGGTATACTCTAGGAGCTTCAGTTCCCTAGAAGAGTATTCTCAGGTATGATTTTAACCCTTTTTCGAGCCTGAGGGACTGAATTTACGAAAAAGGAACCCCCACAGAGTCCATAGTTAAGATCTTTTCAGACTCCCTAAAATTGAAAAGATCGTCGAGTGACCTTATTCTTTCACACTCGTTAAATTGGTCCAGAAGAACCTTCCTGACGGAGTCCATAGTTAAGATTTTTTCAGACTCCTTAAAAGTAAAAAAATTGTCGAGTGATCTTGTCTTATCACACTCGTTAAAATGGTTTTGAATAGACGTCTAGTCGGTGCTAGTTTACCCCTTTTTTGAACCGACTAGACTATCTTCGAAAAAGGTACCTCAGTGGAGTCTCCTTTTATGCTTTTTCAGACTCTCTAAATATGAAAAAACATTGAGCGTACCTTCTCTGGGCTCCTTAAAATTACATCGAAGGACATTACCATTGTGTGTCTTATTAATCACTTTTGAATACCTATGTCTTTGGCCTAATGTCGGCTCCATGTTGCTCTCAACTGAACCATCTGAAGCATGCCTTATACACAATCCTTGTAGCACTTTGCCTCTGCGTCTTGACACCTTTGTCCCATGGAGGATTTTTCCTGAGTGTCCTTTTCCTACATATGTTCCTTTTCCCTGAGCATCCATGTGTTCCCTGTGCTTGGAACTAGTATGTCCGCGACACTCGATCCTCCTTTGTAACGTAGCATTATTTTATTCTTTTTCAAGCTTTCCAAAATTATTGAAAAAGACAAAAAAAATCAAATACACCCCAAAAAGAGGAAGGGAAAAGTATTTTCTTTTTATTGGCGACACAATGAGTCACCCTTGGAAAAAGCACATCCTTATGTTTGTTCGTCAAGACTTGGGATTTAACATGACCTTAGAAAGCTGTTCTCGCTACATAGAGCTATGTCCTCCTCCATTTGGTTATTCTTCCAAACATATGGAGAGTTTGTGGTGCCTCCTGGATCGTGAACTTATGTCAAAATATCATGTTGCCCGAGTCTCATGTTTTGTTGTGCTATTGTCCAAGGGAAGTTATTACCAAGCTTGAGTCGGCCCCCCTGCAGATTGTCTCTTACCCTCATGCCCGGTCATCCCGAAAGCCCAATCAAGTCTTTGTTCGAAATCCATGAAGCCCTCAACCTGATCATCAAAATCCTCTAGTCCGTTCTTGACAAGCCGTCGAAGACCTCTGGGTAGTGAAGTCGTACACTCATATTACACTCCTACCCAAGTTGTGAAGATTTTGAAGCTGTTGCTCGAGCTTTGAAGGCCTCATATCTAGCCATTAGGCCTTATTCGCTTCTTGAATATGGATACTATACATGTATATCTTTTTGATTTTGAGATGTAGATCCACTGTGTATTGCTCGCGGCTACACTTTATATAGTTATATGAAATATATCTACTGTGTATTTGATTGGTAGCCATGATTTTATTTCATTCCGAGCATGGGTATGCCCACCTCGGTGAGACAATTGTTATTTTGTAGATGGAACCTCCCGAATTCTGGTTCCTGGGCTCACTTTTTTGGTACGTTAGTGAAGATTGATAATGTATTTCGTCCATCAGATCCTCTTCTGACCTCACACATTAGGGGGCATCTGTTATAACCCTAAATTGCACCAGACATGATTACCTAGCATCATGCCATATCATTTGCCTTCTTTTCCAAGCCACTACTGAACAACTTCTTAAAAAACACCCTTTTTGAAGGCATACACGCCCTGCTCCACTACTGCACACGTGTGTATGTTGGCTGACCCACTACAACCCACATATACCTAAAAAGCACGAAAAATGGAAAGTTGCAGATGGAACACACAGTTTTGGGTAAGTTAACTAAACCGTTTGACCGCCCATAGCTGGTCACTCGACCAAATACCTAGTTCTTTCTAGCCTATAAAAGAAGGGGTAGGGGTCCCATTTGGAAGGAGGAAAATCATAGCAAAGAAACTCTACTTGATTTCACATTCCCTTTGTCCCAACCTTTTGCAACTAGTGTGTGAAGAGAAGCATATACAAAAGCAGTTGGAGCACAGTTGAAGAGGTGCCCAGGACCAGATTCGAGGAGTAGTGGTCGATCTCACTATTGTAAGGTTACTCTTGTGAGATTAATAAAAATAAGTACTTTTCCCATCCCGCCATATGAGATTGTCAATATTTAAAGTTGATTATATTTTGATAGAATCTCTAACCCATTAGTTTATAGATCATATGCATGATGATATTCGAGTACCAAACAAGAAATAATATCATGATGATATCACCCTATAATTTAAAAATTCAACATTGATTCCAATTATTTTATTTACTTATTAATAAAAAAGATTGATACAAATTGCTTGAATTACACACAATTATTTCATAAAATTATTGTTTCATTGTCCATATCAAATGAGATAAGCTAAGAAATCTTGTTTTATTATTTATATTCAAATCATAAGCCAAAAAACATAGCAATGATTCCTA
>JASDQU010685487.1:16857-29380 GCA_032191745.1 Picea mariana | reverse complement strand
AACATACCCATATTGTCGCAATGTGACAAACACAACCTTGTCATAGCAAATTGATGAACATATTATTGTTGCAATGTGGCAAATATAAAAATGTAATAATTTCATAAGCATATTAATGTCACAATATTTCAAAAAAATATCCATCCTTGAAATGTGACAAACAAATCCCCATCATCATAATGTGACGAACATAGCCTTGTCGTCGCAACTTGATGAACATAGTAAAGTTCCAATGTGACTAACATAATAGTGTCACAATCTGACAAACATAGTAATGCTACAATGCATCAAACATATCCCTATCATCTTAATGTTAGTCCTAGCGACATAATAGCCTTAAACATAATGTTTAATTTAGACATTAATATATTTAGAAATTAACATTAACATAATTTTTAATTTAGACATGAAAATTAACATAATGTTTGTCTAGGACCCATCGTCATAATGTGATGAACATAGCCTTGTCGTCGCAAATTGATGAACATAGAAAAGTTCCAATGTGACTAACATAATAGTGTCACAATGTGACAAACATAGTAATATTCCAATACATCAAACATAGCCCAATCGTCTTAATGTGATGAACATATCTTTTCGTCGCATTGTGATAAACATACCCATATTGTCACAATATGACAAGCATAGTCTTTCCATCACATAGTAATGAACATAGTAATGATGCAATATAATGAACATGGTAGTGTCACAATCTAATAAACATAGTGATGTCACAATGTGTCAAACATTGCCCTATCATCACAATGTGACAAACATAGCCTCTTCATGGTAATGTGATGAACACACCCATATTTTCACAATGTTAGAAACATAGCCTTGTCATCGCAAAGCGATGAAAATAGTAATGTTGCAATGTGACAAATATAGTAGTGTCACAAGCTGACAAATATAGTAATGTCACAAAGTGTCAAACATAGTGTTTTCGTCACAATGTGAAGAACATACCCAGATTGTCTCAATGTGATGAACATAGCCCCATCGTCATAATGAGACAAAGATACCCATATTGTCACAATGTGACAAACATACCCTTTTTATCGCATATTGATGAACATAGTAATGTTTCAAGGTGACGAACATAGTAGTGTCACAATATGACAAACATAGTAATGTCGTGATGTGTCAAACATAGCCCCATCGTTGTAATGTGACAAACATAGCCATATTGTTGCAATGTGATGAACATAGTTTGGTCGTCGCAATGTGATTACMATAACCTCGTTGTCGCAGTGTGAAGCAAATATCCTATGATCATAATGTGAGAAAATTTTGCAAATGCCTTTGTGTGGCGAAGATAACCCATTGTCTCAATGTGGTGTACACAATCCAATGTCACAATGTGACAAACAAACCCAACATTCTAGTTAGATTACCATTTCCCAACATTGTTATGTGATGAATATAACCCATTGTCATACTATGACAAACATATTACAACACCACATTGTGTGAGACAAAAACCCTACGTCGCAATGTGATGACCATAACCTTACGATTTCATGTTGCAATGTGACAAAACATAGCCCAACATACCGGGTTATGTGTGTATATTATGCATACATACCCCTTTTACAATAATTATTAATTAATATTAATAATTAAACATGTCAACAATAAGGCACTAATAATATATTATGGTCAATTGTTTTTAGAATTAATGTTAGATTATTTCTACTAAATTTTAAGTTAGGGTTTTTGTATTGAGATTTATTTTATAAAAAGAAGAAAATAATATTAAAAAAATAATTTAATACTTTACTAAGTTAGGGTTTTTGTATTGAGATTTATTTTATAAAAAGAAGAAAATAATATTAAAAAAATAATTTAATACTTTATTTATGTATAAATAATAATGTATTACAAATATATATTTACTTTATTATAGTTTACTGTTCGAATATTGTATGAATATTGGGTTAATATTTTAATATTTTAATGTATTATTATAGTTTTTGACACTTTATTATTTTATTATTAATGTATGGATGCTTTGTTAGTATATTAATTAATAATATTTTAATATTTTATTAATTTTATTCAGAGTTTATAAATGTATTAATTAATTAATTAGTTTTTTAATGATTAATGTAATAATGCATTTGTACTTTGGTAAAAAATTTTTTTTTGTTAGTTTGTCTGTGACATGTGGGACTAACCTGTGGCTAATAAGTCGCAACTTAGGAGCATATAAGCCGTCAAAATGACCCGAGGATCGAGCATCTAAGCTGTCAAAATCCCCAACCCTTAACATGGATAGATTTTTTGTCCCCATAGGTTACAAACCAATGACTTTAACATCATGTAGTGCTTTAACAACACACTCCATCACCAACTGTGATACACCTCAGGGAACTAATAAATTTGAAGGACATGGGGTTGGCTTTGATCTACTTATGTGTGCACGGGTCACAATACCATTTAATATAATATCTTTGGGTGCAAGCACATGTTCGACCACTACCTCAAGCTGCCCCCATGGCTCAAGGTAGAGCCCTCACAAGAATTGAACCTTGCCCAATTATGCAAAACTCATCACTTTCCACCATTGAATCCAACCTCTTTGGGATATTTTGGTAATTTATTAATGTATAATGTATTAATACAATATATTATATATTATAAATATATTTACTAATTAAGATACCTAATTTATACATCATATTAAGGTATTGATTAATTTATTAATTAACTAATACTTTAATTTATGTATTTATGTATTAATACATTAATTAATAAATCGTTCATGTACCCTGGATGGGGTGCCACGAGAGCAAATGAGGCATGTGGAGGAGCAGCCCGAGCACGTGGAGGTGTCATTAGACGGGTCATTAATGGAGGCCTCCCCCCGGGCTGTGAGAAGTTAATACAAGCTCTACCTCCGTAACATTTGAAGGGTGATGGATCTCTTCGCATGTGAAAAAGGGACGGAACGCCAGAGCACTAAGCTCTCGGCGTTAATGGCTCTCTCCCTCCTGGTATATGTTTTACACAGCAGTAAGAGTTGGGATAATACTCGTGGTTTCAATGTGAATTCGCCATAGTCGGCTCGGCATTACAGAGCAGGAGGCTCCTCCTTCACGCTTACCATGCCACGAATTCGAGGACGACCAAGGCGAGGGGCCCGCTGGTACGCAGCTGCTTCTCGGAGGAAGCGACACCAAAGATTTGTCCAAGAAATTCGCATGATCCGGAGGAAGCGCAGAGCCACCGCAACCGCAACACTCTCGCCGCCTGGAACGCTTGTGGAGGAAGAACCATGGACCAACATCCCTGATGACTGGGATCCTCCAATGCGCTTTGGGTGTTCACCATCTCCCCACACTCCGAGCATCCTCCCGCAGCCCTCTACTGATCTGAATGCAATTTATCCGGTCTGCATAGTCATGGAGGAGGCCCCAGACAACACCACGGGGGAGTAGGATCANAAGCTCTACCTCCGTAACATTTGAAGGGTGATGGATCTCTTCGCATGTGAAAAAGGGACGGAACGCCAGAGCACTAAGCTCTCGGCGTTAATGGCTCTCTCCCTCCTGGTATATGTTTTACACAGCACTAAGAGTTGGGATAATACTCGTGGTTTCAATGTGAATTCGCCACAGTCGGCTCGGCATTACAGAGCAGGAGGCTCCTCCTTCACGCTTACCATGCCACGAATTTGGGGACGACCAAGGCAAGGGGCCCGCTGGTACGCAGCTGCTTCTCGGAGGAAGTGACACCAAATATTTGTCCAAGCAATTCGCATGATCCGGAGGAAGCGCAGAGCCACCGCAACCGCAACACTCTCGCTGCCTGGAACGCTTGTGGAGGAAGAACCATGGCCCAACATCCCTGATGACTGGGATCCTCCAATGCGCTTTGGGTGTTCACCATCTCCCCACACTCCGAGCATCCTCCCGCAGCCCTCTACTGATCCGAATGCAATTTATCCGGTCTGCATAGTCATGGAGGAGGCCCCAGACAACACCACAGGGGAGCAGGATCAAGGAACATCGTCGGGCAGAGAAAAGAGGCCGAGCCAAGACACACCGGAGCTGGAAAGAAGTCCGCCTCCCTCACCGCAACTGCTGCATCCGGAGCATCTCGAGCTAATATTTGAAATGCGTAGCCTTGTGGATGACCAGGCTTTCAACGTCATGAGACTCAGCCAGAGACTGGACATGCTTTACGCGGCCTACTCAAAGGCCACTCCTCGACGCCAGTGTCCTACCTGCGCGCAGCCCTTCGTCTTCCCAGGCAATTGCGGCAATCCTGACTGATCAGGTTCTCTGCTTTCATGGTTCCAATGCTATTCTCAATTACTATGGTTTTTAGTTTAATTAGCTACAATATGGTTCCTGTTAAGATAGCTTTCATAGAACAAATCCCTGGTTTCCTTCGGGCAGGGTGGCGAAACTTTCCGCCTTATTTTGAACATCACTGTGGACAAGCCAGTTGTCCTGGTTTCCTCTGTTGGCAGGATAGCTGGCCCTTGCATGCCAGCTATATGTATTTTGTGACAGTATAATATAAATGATCTACTTTTTATTAAAAAAAAAAAAAAAAAATCGTTCATGTATTTATTAATTAATACATTAGTATTTTTGTACATTTATCTAATATTATATTAATGTACTTACATTATTATTAATGTATTCATTTATTCTTATTATACTAATGTATTAATGCATTACTAATGTATGCAAAATGTTTTACTTAATTAATTAATTAATAGGTTATATTATTTTTTTGTTTTTGCCTTCTTATTGCAATATCTTAATGTATAAATTAGTTAATACAATATATTATTAAAGTATTTATTAATTAACATGTTGCACTAATACATTACATTATACATTAATATATTGATACTTAATTTAATTTATACATTACATCAAGGTATTAATTAATTAATAGGTTGTATTATTTATTTATTTTTATTTTGTTTTGCAAATCTATTAATATATGTTTACAATATATATTAATTAATTAATATATATGTATTAATATATTAATGGTGGTGTCTCAAAGGTGTAGGACAGTTGGTGACGTGATTTTGATGGCTTAGATGCCCCTGAGTCGTGGTTTATCAAGCCAAAGGTTAATCCTGATGCCAAGAAGGTCTGGACCAATTAACCAACCAAAAAAAAATATATTAATGGTGGTAGTCCCCAGACGTCAACTTGCAACAACCACTTTATAAAAATGGTTGATATACGCGATCAACGTATATCAAACACTTTTATAAATTGGTTGTTGCTAGTTACGCTGATAGGCGTCCCTCTATTGGAATTTATGGTTTAATCTATATTTTAATTACAAATTTCAATCTTATGGCCAACAATTAAAGATGGTGGCATATTCTTCTTCTTACACTCAAATCAATGCATGAGATTTAATCTTCATAACTTCCTCTCACTTATAAATGCATCTGTTTGCTTGTTTACTTTTTTACATTTATCTAATCATATTAAAAAATTAAATTTTTACGAAACACTACCTCATCTTCATTTCCACAGATCCATGTATCATATTGGGATAAGCCTTGTATGCATGTGAATTATGCCATCTAATGATGCCACGTTTATCCCCCGTTTCAATTTCAATTAACAATATCAAGTGGAGAGTCGTCACCTTTGTAGGTGAAGAGCCGAGGGTTTTAATTGTGCGGCACACATTTAAGTGGAGAGTTGTCTCCTTGACATGTGAAGAGCGGTGGGGTTTGATAGGTGGTGGGGTTTTAATTATGTGGCACACATTTCAATTTCTCCTCCTTGTTGTTAAGGTTTAGTTCTTGACATTTCAAATAAATTGTTTTAAATCTATCTATATACATGCTACAAAGGATGCAACTTACAAAGAAAATTTGTAATTTGTTGTAAAGTTTTCTGTTCAATTTGAGTCGAACGAAATTTTTCAAATTGTCATCTGAATAATTAAATTTCAAATTGTCATCTGAATAATTAAAATTGTAATACCAGATTCACATTATTTACTTGGTAGGGTTTCGATGTGAGGCCATATTTAGAGTTTATGTTTTTTCACTTCTTGTGGGTTAACTCGATGACGATTTTTAGGTGTTTTTATTACGTTTGGGTGTAGCGGAGATTTTTAACCATCCTTTCAGGTTATTTATCTTGATTGTGAGATTATATATCTTGATTCTGTGATTAGATTCTCTACCAGAGATTGTGAGCGTTTAGTGCAGCTTTTTACTGCCCATCCATTTCTTTACCGTGATTTGCGCGATCTGGTTGTTTTTTACTGGGTAGTGTTAGATGAAGCAATTCTGTTACGATTTCCTGGCAATTTTAAGTTTATGTTTACTACTGATGGGTTTAATGGAGCTGCGACTTTTAGTTTTTTAAATTAAATGTGTATTTACTGGAGCTCTTTTTAACTGTTGATCAAGTTTTTTGAGATAGTTGGAATATTTTCTATTCCAATTTGCCTTTTCCATTTTTATACTTATATACCTAGTCATATCAATCTATGATATGACATGTATAGGGGCATTATGCAAATAGGAAAAACTTATACTCTTAAATTGATGATACTTACCGAGATGGCTAGGGGCATTCTGCAATCCATTTATTAATTTTGTTGTCTATCAAATCAATCAATGATATTTACTAAGATGGATAGGGGTATTTTTCATTCCTTTTATTCTTATATGTAATGTAATTTTGTTGTTTATTTTTTCATTCTTTGTATGAGATAGTTATATTAGCATTTAGATATTAGTATTAATATTAGTATTATGTTTACATATTTAAGTTAGAGTTAGAAATTAATCTTAATATTAAAATATTTAAAGAAAAATTATTATTTTTATTATAAATTTCAATTATTGTTTTTTTGTTTGTTAATTTGTGCGAGAATTGTTGGGCACACCCGGCCTGAGCCACACCAACCCTTAACATGGTTGGATTTTTTGTCCCTACAGGTTTCGAACCGGTGACTTTAACATCATGGAGTGACTTAACAACACACTCCGTCACCAACTGTCCTACACCTCGGGGACTAAATTTCAATTATTGTTAATAGTTATTAAAGTTATCATTATATTGGATTATATAGATATTAGGGTTAGGGTTATTCCTATTAAAATTAAGATTATCATTATATTCAAGTTAAATTTATTTGTATAAATATTTATTTTATAATAATAAAAAGATAATTTAAATAATAATAATGTAATGATAATAATTTATTACTTTTATTTTTAATTTAATTTAATATATTATTTATTATTGTAGTAATACTTTATGAATGTTTTAATGTATCCAGAGTGTAATAATGTGTTTATTAATGCATTTAATGTATTATTAGTATAATAATGCATTCTTAATGTATTACTTTATTAGTGTAGTAATACTTTAGCAATGTATTAATTAATAAGGTAGTAATATCTTAATAATGTATTTATTTATTAATTTATTAATAATTTAGAAATACTTTATCATTTATGTATTAAATTATTAATTTAAAATTTAAGAGTTAAAATTAATATATTTTTTGTTTTATGTGTTGTAATAATAGTGTTTATAAAATTATACATGTAAATAGTGTTTTTCACAATATTATAAATATAAATACAAGCTCAATATTTATAAATATGAATTTTGTTTTATGGTAATAATGTAATGTATTTATTAATACATTTTATGCATTATATATGTAAATACCAAGTTTTTCACAATATTATAAATATCAATATAAGTTCAAGATCCCTTAGACACTAATATTAGTATAAATGCATTACAATTTAAAAGAAAGTTACCATTTATTTTTAATACTTATTAGGGTTATGCTTAAAATGATATTAAGGTTATAGTTATTCTCATTAAAATTAGGGTTATGGTTTTATTAAAGTAAAGATTATTTGTATTAAGGTTTACTTTATAATAACAAGAAAATAATAATTTAAATATAATTTAAATAATATTAATCTAATAATAAGAATGTAATCAGAATAATCCATCAATTTTGATTTTAATTTAATTTAATGTATTATTTATTACTGTATTAATACTTTATAAATATTTTAAGGTATTCACCCTTAAGTAATGTATTTATTAATGTATTTAATATTTATTTAATGTATTACATTATTAATTATTAGTGTAGTAATACTATAACAATGTATTAATTTATTAATAATGTATTAATTTATTAATTTATCAATAATTTAGTAACACTTTAGCATTGATTTTCTATCAATGATCTTATGACAAGTAAATTTTATTAAATGATTTGTTATCAATGTCTTTAGAACAAGTATAATTCATCATCTACAACTTTTAAGATTGTTTTCTGTCAATTTCTTTAGAACAAGTAAAAATCTTCGTATGTAAATTTAAGATGATTTTCTAGCAATGTCCTTAGAACAAGTGTGATATTAATTTAAATTCTATGTAATACATCACATCGGTTCAAATTTCTTATCTTTGTGACAAAGGAAACAATTCATTAGATTTAAAAAAAAACTTGTCAAAACTTCATTTTCGTAATCTGTTGATCAAAAACCAAGCTTGTCATGTGACAAACATAACTCGACATTCAAGTATGATGAAAAAAACCGAACATTGTGACATGAGGAACATAGTAGCGTCACAGTATGAAAACCATAGTAATGTCACAACGTGTCAAACATATCCCACCATCGTAATGTGACAAACATAGCCAATATTGGTTCAATGTGACAAACATAGACTTGTCATCAAAAAGTGATGAACATAGTAATATTGCAATGTGATGAACATAGTATTGTCACAATCTAAAAAACATAGTAACGACGTAATGTGATTATCATAGCCCCATTGTCGTAATGTGACGAATATAGCCACATTGTCATAATGTGACAAACATATCCATATTGTCACAATGTGACGGACATAGCCTTGTCATCGCAAAGTAATTAACATAGTAATTTTGCAATTTGATGAACATAGTAGTGTAACTGTCTAACAAACATGGTAATGTTGCAATGTGTCAAACATAGTCCTATCGTTGTGATGTGATGAACATAACCCATTGTTACAATGTAATGAACATACCCATATTGTCACAATGTGACAAACACAACCTTTTCATAGCAAAGTGATGAACATAGTAATGTTGCAATGTGGAAAACATAATACTATAATAATTTCATAACCATATTAATGTCGCAATATTTCAAACAAAGCTCCATCCTTGAAATGTGACAAACATAATAGTGTCACAATCTGACAAACATAGTAATGTTGCAATGCATCAAACATATCCCTATCATCTTAATGTTAGTCCTAGCAACATAATAGCCTTAGACATAATGTTTAATTTAGACATTAATATTTTTAGACATTAACATCTATATTTATACATTAACATTAACATAATGTTTAATTTAGACATTAAAATTAACATAATGTTAGTCTAGGACCCATCGTCATAATGTGACGAACATAGCCTTGTCGTCACAAATTGATGAACATACTAAAGTTCCAATGTGACTAACATAATAGAGTCACAATGTGACAAACATAATAATGTTGCAATGCATCAAACATAGCCAAATATTCTTAATGTGATGGACATACCTTGTCGTCGCATTGTGATGAACATACCCCTATTGTCACAATGTGACAAACATAGTCTTTCCATCACATAGTAATGTTGCAATATAATGAACATGGTAGTGTCACAATCTAATAAACATAGTGATGTCACAATGTGTCAAACATTTCTCTGTCATCGCAATGTGAAAATCATAGCCTCTTCGTGGTAATGTGACGAACATACCCATATTGTCATAATGTTACAAACATAGCCTTGTCGTCGCAAAGCAATGAAACTAGTAATGTTGCAATGTGAAAAACATAGTAGTGTCACAATCTGAAAAATATAATAATGTCACAAAGTGTCAAACATAGCCTTTTCGTCACAATGTGATGAACATACCCAGATTGTCACAATGTGATGAACATAGCCCCGTCGTCATAATGTGACAAAAATACCCATATTGTTGCAATGTGATGAAAATAATATTGTCGTCAGATATTGATATTGATGAACATAGTAATGTTTCAAGGTGAAGAACATAGTAGTGTCACAATATGACAAACACAGTAATGCCACGATGTGTCAAACATAGCCCCATCATTGTAATGTGACAAACATAGCCATATTGTTGCAATGTGATGAACATAGTTTGGTCATCGCAATGTGATTACCATAACCTTGTTGTCACAGTGTGAAGCAAATATACTATGATCATAATGTGAGAAAATTTTGCAAATGCTTTTGTGCGGCGAAGATAACCCATTGTCTCAATGTGATGTACACAATCCAATGTTGCAATGTGACAAACAAATCCAACATTCTAGTTATATTACCATTTCCCAACATTGTTATGTGATGAATATAACCCATTGTCATACTATGAAAAACATATTCCAACACTACATTGGGTGAGACAAAAAACCCTGCATTGCAATGTGACGACCATAACCTTATGATTTCATGTCACAATGTGACAAAACATAGCCCAACATACCAGGTTATGTGTGTATATTATGCATACATACCCCTTTTACAATAATTATTAATTAATATTAATAATTAACGATGTCAACAATAAGGAACAAATAATATATTATAGCCAATTGTTATTAAAATTAGTGTTAGATTATTCCTACTAAAATTTAGGTTAGGGTTTTTTTGTATTGGGGTTTATTTTATAAAACGAAGAAAATAATATTAAAAAAATAATTTAATACTTTACTTATGTATAAATAATAATGTATTACAAATATGTATTTACTTTATTATAGTTTTAGTGTTTGAATATAAATAATAATGTATTACAAATATATATTTACTTTATTATAGTCTTAGTGTTTGAATATTGTATGAATATTGGGTTAATACTTTAATATTTTAATGTATTATTAAAGATTTTGACACTTTATTATTTTATTATTAATGTATGTATGCTTTGTTAATATATTAATTAATAATATTTTAATATTTTATTAATTTTATTCACTGTTTATAAATGTATTAATTAATTAACTAATTCTTTAATGATTAATGTAATATTCTATTTGTACTTTGGTAATTTATTTATTTTTTTGTTTGCTAGTTTTTCTGTGACATGTGGGACTAATCTATGGCTAAGAAATCCCGTCTGAGGGGCATCTAAGCCGTCAAAATTACCTGGGGATCGAGCATCTAAGTCGTCAAAATCCCTTGGAGATCGCACCTGGCATGAGCCACACCAACCCTTAACATGGCTAGATTTTTTATGCTTGCAAATTTCTAACCGATGACTTTAACATCACGTAGTGCTTTAACAACACACTCCATCACCAACTGTCCTACACCTCGAGGACTAATAAATTTGAAGGACATGGGGGTGGGCTTTGATCCACTTATGTGTACAGGGGTCACAATACCATTTAATATAGTATCTCTGGGTGAAACCACATGTTCGACCACTACCTCAAGGTGACCCCATGGCTCCAGGTAAAACCCTCACGAGAATTGAACCTTACCCAACTGTAAAAAACTCCTAGCTTTCCACCATTGGATCCAACCTCTTTGGGCTACTTTGGTAATTTATTAATGTATAATGTATTAATACAATATATAATAATAATAATAATAATAATAATAATAATAATAATAATAATAATCTATTTTTAAGGTCACAGGCAAGCCAACACACGAAATTTGTGTATGAGACCCCCTTGCTTGTGGGACAAGGGACCCCCCTCTGTCCAACAATTTGACTAGTAAAGTCTACGAAGGCATACATACCCTACCCCCCTTTGAACCTGTGACCTCTTAAGAGGAAACACATGTTCTCAACCATTAAGCCCAAATATTTACTAATTAACATGTTACAATAATACATTATATTATACCATAATATATTGATACCCAATTTATACATCATATTAAGGTATTAATTAATTCAATAATTAACTAATACTTTAATTTATGTATTAATACATTTATTAATAAATAGTTCATGTATTTATTAATTAATACATTAGTATTTTTGTACATTTATCTAATAGTATATTAATGTATTTAAATATGATTAATATATATTTACATTATTATTAATGTATTCATTTATTCTTACTTTATTAATGTATTAATACATTACTAATGTATGAAAATTGTTTTACTTTATTAATTAATTAATAGGTTGTATTATTTCTTTTTTTTTACCTTCTTATTGCAATATCTTAGTGTATAAATTAATTAATACAATATATAATCAAAGTATTTATTAATTAACATGTTGTAATAATACATTACATTATACATTAATATATTGATACTTAATTTATTTTATACATTACATTAAGGTATTAATTAATTAATATATTTCTATTTTTATAAATTTGTATATTTATATATTTTTACATTATTATTAATTTTTTACTTTATTAATTAATCAATAGGTTGTATTATTTATTTATTTTTATTTTGTTTTGCAAATTGATCAATATATGTTTACAATATATAT